>PVJL010001622.1:0-233091 GCA_004026885.1 Lyroderma lyra
TTTTTTGTTTTGTTTTGTTTTTAATTCATTTTTATTGTTAGACTTATTGGGGTGACATCTGTTAGCAAGGATTACATAGGTTTCAGGCATACAATTCTACAGTGCATTGTCAACTTGATGTATAATAAGTTCACCACCTAATGTGACTTCTCTTTCCATCACCTTATATTTAGCTTCCCCCCTCCTCTCCCACCCCCTCCCCTTTCTCCCCTCTAAAATATGTTTTTAAGATGTTTGCATAAAGCCATTCTAAGGTTTGGGCATTATAAAACAAAGGAAATTATAAAACAATGTGTTCATTCTGGAAGCAAAATAAAAAGTATGGGGGCATTCCCTGGTGGTGTAGTGGCTAGGCTTCAGCGCTCTCACCGCTGCGGCCTGGGCTCTATCCCCACTCAGGGAACCAACCAAAAAAAAAAAAAGAAAGTACGAGACACTTAAGTGTTCTACTAAAATTTAGGAATTAAGATTTCTCTGAATTACAAATGAAGACATAATCTTGATATTAAATTCTACAATCAGGACTTACAAGTTATGTACATGAACTTCCTCCTGGAAATATCAAGGATTTGAAATTTTATTGACATTATTTCATATTTGTCTGATTCAGTAAGTCTGTTTCAAAATGTCAGTCTTATCAGTATTATAATCTGTGTGTATTCTTCTCCAGCTGAACGGAAACCCCTTCCTCCTTCCCTCCTTCCCTCTGAATACTGGGTATATAATACTGGGACTTTTCTAGAAGATAAGTTCCAGTGATGAGAATACAAGGATTAATAAGACATTCTCTCAGCCCTCACCGATCTCACAGTCCAGTAAGGAGACTGTATTTATTTATATAAATATAGTAAAGTATGGTCTTTACAACAGTAGGACTAGGTATTGAGATTCCCAAATATGGAAATAGTCAAAAGTGACTCAGGGAAGACTTCCGGAGAAAAAGATCTTAGTAAATTTGACCTATAGACTAGAAGAAGGTGCTTGTCATTCCCATTTTCATATTAATTCTTGTAGCCCAAGATTCATTTCCAACTTATTCTCTTACTAATTTTTTTACAACAGTATATGAAATTTAAAACTTTAATGAACAGCTTTTATTAGATATGGCCATAATATCCCTTGGTCATCAAGTAAAACTCTTTGTTTTGTATATACGTAAAATGTTTTTCTCTTTTTATTTTGAATCTTCTATATGGTTTTCAGTTTTAAAAAATGGAACCCTGTTCCTGTGACACTTTCGTGGCATTACCCCCAGCAACAGTTGAAAATAGAATTATTTTTGGGAAAAATTCAGATAGACTCTGTGATGAAGTACAAGAGGTAGTTTATTTTCCTGCTGCAATTCATGATAACCTGAGAGAACATCTTAAGGTAGGTGAAATACATGTTTTGTTAGCAATATGTTTCTTTAAAAGTATCATAAACCGTTATTTCTATCATTAGCAAGCTATTTGGCAGAGACTGATAGAAGTTAAAAATTCAAGAATTTAAGTTTGAAAAATAATTTGAATCAGAAGAAGACTTCTGGTCTCATATTTCAATAGTTTATGGGGGAAACAAGTAACAGTAATAATAATTGTTAATTCTTTTATCAAATATTTGATGTTTACCATACATAAGCATGTTAAATAGGGCAGGGATTTAAATCCTGCTGTTGAGTGTAGATTTTAGTAGAAGAATAGGATGTGTATGCAACTAACCCCATCAAAAAGTAGGATGGTTTAAATGCTAAATTTAAGAGCAGCAGCTGTGGAGAAGGAACAATTAATTCAGACTAGGATGAAGGAAGGCTTCATGAGGAGTTGGGGTTTCAGTTGAAGTTTGATGGACAAAAAGGGTTCTGATTGGTGTAGAAATGGAAAAGTCACTCCAGACTCTGGAATACCAGTTTTATTATCTAGGAATAAATATTTTATTGGGCCCAGTGATAACACTATCAACATGCTTTTTATGCAGTCATTTGATAGAATACACATTAATTAAAGGATCCTTTAACATTTTATTTTTTTAAAAATCTATTTAACCTGGAACTTAAAGTAGAAGTTTCACATTATGCTTTATTTACTAACATATTTTTTTAGGGTTTCATTTCAATGATATTCTAATACTAAAATACATTACATTTTACATGTTTTGTGTATATTAGGCCAGTTTTTCTTTTGCTGAGACTATTCATCTTGAATCCATTTCCACTTTTATCTGTTCAATTTAAATCTACCCTATCCTGTAAACCAGTGGTTCTCATTCTTTTCACTGCTGCGGAAAAACCAGATGGGTGACTTCCACATAGGACAGAGGCTCCTATGGCAATACCCTGTGTTTAAGGGTAAAATAGGACTAATGCCACTAACTAAGAAACACTAGACATTGAGATTGAGAACTACTTCTTTAAGCTGCTCACATCTTACTTTACAAAATGTTTCAAGATTTCACAACTAGTAACCATCCCTCCTCTGAGCTTCCATTAGCTCCTCATCTTCACTTTGCTTCATGGCCATACTTTACATTTTGTTTTATCTTAGTTAATGTACAAGTCTTAGTTTCTTGGAAGCAAGATCTGTATCTGATCCATCTTTGTAACTAACAGCTGTTAGTAGAGTGCTTTATAATACGAGATACTCAGCAAATATTTGAATGAATAAATGCTTTAGGATCAAATCTGAATATGTTTTCAGTATAATGCCTTTATTATTGAAAATTTCAATTTAGTTATACTTCATTTATCTCCTTCATAATGGTAATTTCTTCTGATTGATTTTTAAGATTCTAGACTTTGATAACTTTTTTTTTATGGTGGTGCAATGAATTTCCTTACAGTGTACTTACATAGAAATTGATCAAGTTCCTGAAACATACGCTGTTGTTCTCAGTCGCCCAGCTTGGTTATGGGGAGCAGAAATGGGAGCTAATGAGCACGGAGTTTGCATTGGGAATGAAGCTGTGTGGGGAAAAGAAGAAGTCTGTGAGGAAGAGGCACTTCTGGGAATGGACCTTGTCAGGTTATTTTTTGTTATATTTTTGTTCTATAGAATTTGTCTAAATTTAAAATTTTGGTGTAGCTCTTACATGTTTTATTTTCCTATTAAAAATTTTATTTTGGACTTTGATACTTTATAGTTTGTGTCAAAATGCTTCAAAGTATAGGCATGCAAATGTAAAGACTCTCAAATATCATTAATTGGGAGAAGGCTAAGAGTTGAAAATTATGATTCATTGGAAGTACCTAATATATTTTATCAGACCTTAACTAATTCTCACAGTAACTTCATGGGGTATACATTATTACCTTCACTGTACAGATGAAATACCTGAAGTTTGGAGATAAAGTAACTTGCCAAGAAATGACCAAAAATGGAATTTGAACATTGATCTATTTGACTTTGTTTTCAATTCCAAAGTGACTTCAGGAGGAAAAGTTTAGAAATTAGATTTCAGTTTATCTGTTACCTTGAAGGATTTTTCATATTGAATAAAATCATAGAATCTCATGTGCATGCAATTATTTAAGCAAAATATTGAAAAATTACCTAAGAACATTAATATTTTTATTTTAGACTTGGCCTTGAAAGAGCTGACACAGCTGAAAAAGCCCTCGATGTCATTGTTGATTTATTAGAAAAATATGGCCAGGGTGGAAATTGCTCAGAGGGTGGGATGGCATTTAGCTATCACAACAGTTTCCTGATAGCTGATAGGAACGAAGCCTGGATTCTGGAGACTGCAGGGAAGTACTGGGCAGCAGAAAAAGTACAAGGTATGGATAACTTCTCATTATTTGTTTTTACAATTAATAAATGCCACCTTAATTGCACACATTGTATTTAATGGTCTTTCAAGATTTATAATGCAGTGCAATGAAGGATTGGAAACATTTTAAAGAACATACAATGAAAGAGCATTATGGAGAGCTTTCTTGAAAAAGTAAAAAGGTGGAATCATCTCTTTTTCATGTGTATGTTACAACTTTTAAATAACTTGTATGTATATTTTTTGTACAGTAGCTCTTGGCTGTTGTATAATGCTTTCCCACTTTTTAATAATCCCTTACCATTTCTTCCTCTTTTATCTTTGGGCTGAACTCCATAATTTTATTATGTGTGGGTATGGAGGTGAGAGGAGGCGAGTGGCATCTGTGCATTAGTGATTGGAAAGAATATGTTGATACAATAGTAAAGCATTAAAAAATGATGTCATAGTAAAATAACACAATTTCCTTATTTTATAATTGCTTTTTTTTCTCATGGTTTCTTTGTGATCATATAGTCCTCTCATTTTTCAACTGAGAAAATCCACCTATGTGAAGTGAATTGCTGAAGGCAGTGAGTGAAGGACTTAGACCTTAAATCGTTCCATCCTGACTCTCAGTTCAGTGTTCTTTCACTAGAGTATGGCTTTGTGCTCAAGCATCATCACATACTTCTTGTGTACTTACTTCCTGGACTTCCTGGTTTTACTAGGGAGATGAAATCCATGTGGAAATATTAAATGGTGTGTGAATGATACAGAGAATGTAAATGTAAACATTAGAGAAAGGAAAAGTCATTGTGAGCTGGAGCAATTCAGAAAGGCTTCATGAAGGTAGCCTTGAGCTTTGGAGGATGTGGACACTATTTTTCACAATAGGTTATTGTTGGTTGTTTTGATGGACATTTTATTTTGCATATATGTTTACTAATGCATATAATTGAATTTAGATGATTTTTCTTATTGTGATAATTGGCTTGATTGAATAAATATATTCTTTTGAAAAAGGTAGTCCCACCTAGGATCCAAAAATGAACACTTTCATTGGGTCTAATTATCCTGCTGTTGATTAACTTTGCTAACTGGTTTCTCTTCCTTTACTAAATGAGCTCAAGAACTAAATAGTTAAATTGTAGGGAGTTAGCTATTAGATGGAAAATTCCTCTTTTCTGTTTTTGATTCTATCATGACTTAAGTCTAGTTTTGTGGTGAGAATATGTCAGGAAATCAATTTAATTGGTTTCTACTTGGCAGGCTGTCATTCTAAATCTGTTTTAAAACATGATCAATTTTCATTTATCGCGATACATTTCATTTATGGTCTCTTTAACGAGGCTTTTATTGTTTTTTCTATTTTCTATTTTAATTGAACATTTTGTTTATAAAACTTAGTGCCATAATATTTTTGGAATCCTTGTATTTCTGTTGTAAATTTATTTATGACTACTAAAAAACATTCATACAAAAGATTAATATCTAAAATATATGAAGAACTCTAAAAACTCAACAGTTAAAAAAAAAGTCTCATTGAAAAAATGGACAAAAAAACATAAAGAGACAGTCTAAAAGGATATACAGATGTCAGAAAAGCACATGAAATGTAGCCATTAGGGAAAGGCAAACTAAAATCATAATGAGATATCACTATAATTCTATTATAATAGAAAAAATAAAAAATGATACTGCCAAATGCTGGTGAGAATGAAATCTGGATACTGATACATTGCTAGTAAGAATGTACAGCTACTCTGTATAACAGTTTTGTTTTTTTAAATAAACTAAACATACAATTATCATACAACCTAGCAAGTATTTGTAGCAACTTTTTCCATGTAGCCCCAAACTGTAAACAACCCAGATGTCCTTTAACTTGTGAATGGCTACCAGGAGTATCTAACCTTTTGGCTTCTCTGGGCCACATTGGAAGAACTGTCTTGGGCCACACACAAAATACACTATTACTAATGATAGCTGATAAGCAAAAAAAGCTCTGTGCATAATTTTCATAATGCTTAAGAAAGTTTATAAATTTGTGTTGGGCCATGTTCAAAGCCTTCCTGGGTCAATGCAGCCCACAGGTCCAGGATTGAACAAGATTGAGCTAAATGAACTAGTACATTGATACCATAGTATACTGCTCAGCAATAAAAAAAGAATCAACTATTGATACATATAATAACCTGACTGGATCTTTAGAGAATTATAGTGAATGAAAAAAGTCAAAAGGTTATATACTGTATAATTCTATTTATATAACATTCTTAAATGACAATTACAGAAATGGATAACATTTTAGTGGTTGCCTGCGGTAAATAAGGGGATAGGGGTGGGAGATAAGTGAATGTGACTGTAAAAGGACACCTTGAGTGATCTTTGCAGCGATGAAAATATTCTGCATTTTGACTGTATTAATACCAACATTTTGGTTATGATATTATACAAGATTTGGCCATTGGGGTAACTGGGTAAAGGATACACAAGATCTCTCATTATTTCTTACTGCATGTGAATGTATAATTATCTCAAAATAAAAAGTTTAATTTAAAAGTAATTCATTTATCTTTCTGAATATGTAATAGATGCATATGGTTCAAAATTTAGAAGTCTATATTTACATTTAAATAGTGATTAAGAATCATAATGTTCAAACAGGTACATTATGTTAAATACGACTTTTCTTCTTCCCTTCTTCTTTGAAAAATAGAGGGAGTTCGTAATATTTCTAATCAGCTTTCTATAACAACCAAGATTGATCGGGAACACCCGAATATGAGAAACTATGCTAAGCAGAAAGGTTGGTGGGACGGTAAAAAGGAGTTTGATTTTGCAGCAACATACTCTTACATTGACACAGCCAAGATGATGATTTCACCAGGCAGATACTGTGAAGGCTACAAGCTTCTGAATAAACACAAAGGTAATTTTATCATTTAAGTAATATCAAATGAAAAATTATATTTTGTGTAGATATAATGTGGATATGATAAAATACGTTTTTTGAGGAATCATTCTTAATAAGACACACTTATTTAAACTAAAAACATCGTTGGAAGCTGTTTTATGAGATCAGTGAAGTACTATATAATTGTGGAAGGGTAAATGATTCTTTTTGAAGGACAAGTTCAGATTTTTAATCCTCAGACCTTTTTTCCAGTTCTTACTAATATTCTTAAAACCAAATTGAGATTACTTTTCAGAGTTCATTGGAACATGGAGACAGAGATCTTTGTTGCTGCTGCTGCTTTCGTTTATTTTTTTTTTTTTTTTGGGGGGGGGGGTGGTTCCCTGAGCAGGGATTGAACCCAGGCCATGGTGGTGAGAGTGCCAAAGCCTAGCCACTACACCACCATGGAGCCTCCCCCTTTCATTATCTTTTGATAGTACCATTATTGGTTATTTTTTATTACACAAGTTATATCTACACTGGTCAAAAAGACAAACTGATCAGATTAAGAATTTCTACTTCAAAACTCTAGAAATGCTGAATGAAAATACTTAAACATTAAAGAATTATAGAGCTAGGTTCTAACACAAGGAGCAGAAATCACTAGGTACCAAAAATTAAGAGAGACCCATAATGTTAGCAAGATTTGAGGTGTCTTCCCACTTAGTCTTCCTCCTCTCTGTGTCAAGGGAGAATTTTATAAGCCTTAGAGGCTAGTTTTAACATCTGTGAGAAGTAGGTATTTAGGTGAGTGTAGGTATCTAGGTCATTTGGGGAGCAGAACTGGACTCCTCACTAAGATTACAGTATGAAAAATGCTACTTTGTTCTCTGCCCAGAGTCCTAACCTAGAATTGAGCTGTCTGCTGTCTCGAGCGTTAGGTCAGTACCATCTTCTGTGAGAGACTGAACTCTGAGCTACATATATGAGGGCTACCTGGGAAGTATCCAGCCATGTAACATGAAAAAGAGGCATTTATGGCTGTATTTTTTCTGGATAGCTCTCATATTTTGTAGGCTTAGCTGAGGCTACCTGTGCTATTCTGAGAAATAAACACTCATTTGGAACCAGTTAACCACACAGGATCCCAGCATACTTGTATTGCTATACCCACTATGAAAATATTTAGTATGACAGATACTATATTGAGATTTTACTCAAATTTTTCATCCAAATGTTAAGTCTGTTATAATCAATCTATATGTAACTGCTATTGAAAACATTTAAGTTACATGGCATTCAGATGAAAGGTTATAGTTTCTATACTTACTATGTTGTGTCCTCCAGTTAACTGATATTTTCTTCTGCATTATCTACCATGCTGGTAATCTCATCTAGTGATATTTTTGTTTTAGATATTATAGTTTTCATCTCTATCTTTCATTTGTTTGCTTTTATATATCTCTCATTTCTTTATTACTTTCATGTTTTTCTTTAAACCTGTGAGCATATTCTGCATATTTATTAGCTCTTTTAGTATAATAGGAATCTGATCCTTCTGGGATCTCCACTGAATGCCCTGTGCATTAACAAGAGCTCTCTATTCCAGCTCATGGGAACTCAATAGATCCCCAGCCCTGTGTTAGATTTATAAACTTTTTTACTCATAGTTCCTGGTAATTGCTCTAGCCATAAAATTTGTTCTTTGGCCTTGATTTTCACCATGTGTGTTTGTGTGTTTAAAAATTGTTATTCAGCCAAAGGTTTAAGGGAACCACTGTACACATTTCTGGAACTTTTTCTTTGGGTAGCCCCTTCCTCTCTGGTGTTCTGCAAATTCTAGCCACCCTGGTTTCCCTGAACTTCAGTCTTTGGGCTGTGTCTGTGTTCCCCCTCACTGTGCTCTGAAAATTGCCCCCAACAACATTGAGCTCCTGCAGTTAACATGATGATAGGGCTTGCCTTGTTTGTTTCCTCTCTCTCAGGGATTATAATCTTTACTCTGTTTGTTGTCCAGTGTCCAAAACCAGTTTTCTATATTTTGTCTAGTTTGTTCTCTCACACACATTCTCTCTCTCTCTCCCTTTCCCTCTCCCCACCCCCACCCTGTGTGTGTGTGTGTGTGTGTGTTCCACACAAATCAGATGGAGATTTGGACAGAGACTTTTTACACTGAATTTGGGGGTTCTTCTCTCTAACTCTCACCTTTATGGTATTTTCTCCTTCACTTCTTAGTGCCTGTGGTTGACCTTTTGTTCCTCAGGCTAGAAAGGCCAAGGTTTTCTATAGCTACCTGCATAGTATTGCACAGCATTGACTGTGGGCTTCCCTCAGGCTAAACTGTAACAATGGGAAATTTAGCCTGTGCATCATCTCATCTTCCAAGTGTCACCTCCCCTCCAGAATTTTCCTGCTTTTGTTTGCTCTAAAAACCCTTTAGGTCATAGTTGTCTTCTGTATTTTGTTTTGAGTTTATAGTTATCTGAGGGAGGGTTAGTCTCATAGGAGTTTACTCAGCCAGATTAAAGCAGAACTGTTTCCCAAGTCATTTAATATTCTGTGACATTATTTTACTTGTAAAAAAAAATATATTCACATGGTTCAAAATTCAGAGGCACACAAGAGTATACAGTGAAGTCTCTCCATCCTACCCTGTTCCTTGATATTCAGTTCTTTTACCCAGAGGCAATTCCATATTATTCTTCCAAAGATGATGCATGCTTAATGAAACAAATATTCTTTTACCTCTTGTTTTTTTTTTTTTTTTTTTTTTTACAAAAATGCTAACATGCCATACACTTTTAATGCACATAAATTTTCTTTAGCAATATGTAATGTAGATCATTCTATTTTAATACATGTGGACCTTTCTCAGTTTTTAAACAAATACATAGTGTTCTATTATTTTAGTATCTTATTTATTTCCATATGGTTGTATTTTAATCATTATAAAGATTGTGTGAATTATACTTCAATTAGCGAAGTCCTTGTTATTTAAGTTGTTTTTAGTTTTTTATTACTGAAAATTATAGCTTATATAATGCTTATAACTTACTTATATTCACATCCATGATTATTTTCCTAGAATAAGTTTCTACAAGTAGAATGTGGTGTCAGAGAATATGCGTGTTTTAAGGCTTTTGAAATACAATGCCAAAATGACCTCCAGAAAAGTTCCATTTTTTAATATACTTATCAATATAGGACATTATTTTTGTTCAACCTTGATAATTTTGTTGTAAGAAATGGAATGCTATTATTTTAAAATACATTTCTCTTATTAGCAAGATTAGACACATCTGTATGCTTATTGAAACTTTGTAATTTTTAAATAAATTGCCTGTTTATTAATATTATCTTTTCTCCATTTTTATATTCAGTTTCTACTCTTAAAAAATAAGTTCTAATGTACCTGTGTCTCTTGTTTCTAAATAATTCTAGAAAAATAACTTTTATTTAAGACGATTACTGGGTGGCAGATAACTGCTAAAAGAGTCATTCCACTAACAAGAAAATGTAATATATCCTCCTTCACTTGAAGGATAAAATGGTTCTATAAATCAATCAGAAAGCCATTACTCAGAGATAGATCAGTTAATGATTGATATTTGCTTCCCAGAATTCAACCAATTAGTGATATGTTAGTTATTTTGTATGGCAGAAAAAATTTTGTGGCAGAATGTTTTCAGAATGCCATAACATCATTATTTTCAATGTATTTAATATCTTACTTATATTTCAATTTCCCAAAGAATGTCTTATCATTTGAAAATTTTTCCACAAAGTTTCTTAATGTTAGTTTATCATTTTATAAATAGGTTTTTTATTTTATTTTATTTTATTTTATTTTTTTGATCTATTGATTCTTTTCTTTTATTTTATTTATTTATTTTTTATTGGGGTGACATCTGTTAGCAAGGATTACATAGGTTCCAGGCATACAGTTCTACAGTGCATTGTCAACTTGATGTATAATCAGCTCACCACCTAATGTGAGTTCTCTTTCCATCACCTTATATTTAGCTTCCCCCCCTCCTCTCCCACCCCCTCCCCTTTCTCCCCTCCCTAACCCACTCGTCCCCAAATAAACATTAAACTATTGATTGTGTCCATGGGTTATTTGTTTGTTCATTTCTTTTTTTCTTTGCTTTCAGTTTTATATTCCACATATGAATGAAGTCATACAGTTCTTTGTATAAATAGGTTTTTTAAACTAGCTTTTTCTCATATGATTAGGTATGTAGAAAATACTATTAATAAAATAGGTTATTCTAAGGATTTTAATTTTAGACTTATTATAAAAGTGGAGACAGGAGTAGCAGTTGCAGCAATACCTACTTCTATTTTATTAAAAGCATTTCAAGGGCTAGACACTGTGCTAAGTGATTACATTATCTTCTTTAAGCAACCATGTGAAATAGGTATTATCTTCAGTTTACAAATTAGAAAACTGTGCTCTTCGTTTATCTCCTCTATGAAATTGAAAAAATAGATTCTCTTACTTGTCCTTACATTTCTCTGAGCACCTCGTCTTGCACTAGTATGTTGTGTGTACTTAGTAAGTATTTTTTATTACATTTAAAGGGATTAAATTAAATTATACTTTGTAAAAGATCACTATTGTGTACTTTTTTTCCCTGGAAATAAATTTAAAGCCTCAGGACATAAAATTAGCAGACTTTCTTAAAAAATGAAAAAACAACAACATATAATTAAAGTGGAGGAAAATCCAAGAATCCTAAGGTTTAGGGTAATTGGACAAAAGAAAAAATAGAAGCATTTACAAATTAATTAGTCACTGCATCATGATAATTAATTCTCTTTTATTTAACTACAAAATAACTCAATGATATATTTGAAATGCACATATGATTATAGTAATAGATGCACCTGACATGAAGCTTATGTTTCCTCCAAGTGTAAAGTACAGTTCACCAACTTCCTGTGCTTTGCCAAAAGATTAAATGTCTTTCCAGAACTTCCATAGAAAATTGACAACTAGTAAATTATGGTTAATTTTTCCTATGATTTTTCTAGATGGAAGAACTTACCTCTCTTCTTTCCAACTATCTCTGCCTGATAGCTATTAACTGTGCTGCATGTATATCCAAATTGTATCTATATTCACTCATGTATTTTAAATAACTAGTTTAAATTGCAATGCAATTGCACCCTGTGTTTTGCATTCATTTTATTGAATCCTGCCCCTGCAGTGTCAGTACTTATTCATTGCTTGCTAGTGGATTACTTATAACTATCCTACTCAAGTGATCTCTAAATCCTCCTTTCATTTTGAGAATTGTAGGTTTTGAATGCAGAAAACATTTTCATAATATCTGTATTATTGCAGTGTTATGGTTTAGACACTGTTTTCATTAAAACTTGCCACTTACAGGAATTTAGATTTGATTCATTTTAAAATCTCACTAGGTGCAGAAGCTATGTGTCTGATGGATAGGCATGGATGGCAGGCTGCTGCTTTATTATTTAGTTTTAATATTAAGGCCTGTTTTCAGGTGCACCATTTTTTTCTTCCTGCATTTTTTCAAAATTAATAAAGCTATTGCTCCTGTAACAAATTATTTATAAATTATTTTTCTTGAATTTGAAGTCATACTATACTATAGAGAAACTGAAAATTTGCTATTAACATAAAACGGTAGCTTGCATGATTAACTGAAGGTGCAACATTAGATTGTTTTATATGAAACTCAGTTTTATTTTAACTTGAGAAAAAAATCACAATTTGGGTACCGACTTGCTGTAAGTTTTTTTCTTTTAATTATTCCCATATATCACAGCAATAGAAGTTCTTGCTTTTCATGCTCTCTTTGTCTTTGTGAGTTCTTTCATTTTTTTTTTCCTGTCATTGTAATAGGGTTTGGGGAGAGAGGAAACAAATACCTTTGGTCAACCAACTATGTTAAGCGAAAGTTATTTGTTTCTTTAGATGTAATTTTAATGCAGTAATTAAAACTTACCATATTAAAGTATCTGCAAATATCTTATCTGAAGGCAACCCTATTTTTTTAACTGTACTTGTTACAGTATGGGTCTACTCTGTTCATTACTATTATGGGCATACTTCAGAGATAATGCAGGTTTGGTTCCAAACTGCCACAATAAAATGAATATTGCAGTGAAGTGATTCACACAAATTTTTGGTTTCCCGGTGCATATAAAAGTTATGTTTACATTATACTCTAGTCTATTAAGTGTGCAATAGCATTATGTAAAAAAAACAAAACAGTGTACATACCTTAATTAAAAATACTTTATTGCTAAAAAATGCTAATCATCATCTGAGCTTTCAGCAAGTTATAATCTTTTTGCTGGTGGTTGCCACAAATCTTCAATTTGTAAAAAACTCAGTGTCTTTGAAGCACAATAAAATAAGGTATGCTTGTATTAAGAATCTGATACTAATTGAGGATAAAAAAGAGACTGATATATTTATTATTAGTAAGTGGAAAGCATAACAGTGGAGTGGTTAAAAGCACAGAGCTGGACTTCTGCTTTTGGTTATGAAGGAGTAGCTAGTATTAGACTAACCTCCCCTCAAAAACAATTATAAAAACTGGAGGAATAAATCCCACTGTTTGAAGGCACAGGTGAACACCCAAAACAGTTAGGATATGAGGGGTCTAGATCCAGGAGATTGAGAAAAAACTGTCTACACTTTGAGAAGAGCCTGACTTTCTTCTATGTCACTATGTCACTATTCCTCCTTAAAGCAACTGTTGACTTCTAAGCAGCACATATGCAGGATGATACACTGAAAAACCAAGTAGAAAGCAGTTGGTAAGATCCTAAAAGGCCAAGTAGAGATTTTAACAGTCTCACGAGGCCTTTGGGGGAAAAAAAATTGGATTTGATGGCCCACCAAGAAGGGGCCTAGGATATACCCCAGACCCCAGAAAGGCTACACCTTAGGAATAAAAACAAACAGGGAATAGACCAGTCTCAACTGGATTAATAGGTAATCTATCTATACTCTGTTTGCCAGAAGAAAATTAAATCCTCTATGGAGGGAAATATAATGTAGAATCTCTACAATTTCAGACATGCCAAGTTATAATCCCAAATGACTAAAAATCATGGAAAGCATACAAGAGAAAGTAGAAACTGACTCATTGGTTATCCATACATTAGTTTTATCCGACACAGACTTTCAAATTGGTGTGTTTTATATGTTCAAGAAAATTAGATGAAAAGAGAGAATTTTATCAGACAACCAGAATCTATTAAAGAGAACCAAATATAAATAATAAAATTGTAAAATTATAATAACTCAAATGAAGAACTCAATAGATTGGTTTAACAACAGATTAGATATAGCAGAAGAAAAAAAATAGTGAACTGGAAGATCAGTAGAAAAGATCCTGATTGAAACAGAGAGATAAAAGTTTGACAAATATATACAAGAGTGTGAGAGGCATATGCGACTCAGTGAAAAGGTAGATGAATTCCCTGCAGGAAAGGAGAGAGAATATGGAGGGGCAAAAAAAATATTAGAAGAGATACCAACCAAGAACATTCCCAAACAAATAAAAGTCATTAAGCCACAGCTTCAAGAAGCTCTACAAACCTCAAGAAGGATAAATAAAAAGAAACCACACCTGGTGCATCATAGTAAGATTGCTAAAGGGAAAATCTTAAAAGCACCAGAGGGGGGAAAAATACATTCAAAGGAGGGAATATAAGACTGATAGCTAACTTTTCAAAAGAAGGGAGAGAATGTAGAAGCCTACATAACACCATTAAAAGGATGGAGAAAAATAAAAACTACTAATTTAGAATTCTATACCCAGAAAAATAACCTCCAAAAAAAATGAGTTTGAAATAAAACTAAGAGAATTTGTCATTAGCCAATTGGCACTAAAATACTAAGGGCCATTCTTCAGGTAGGAAAAGCAATCTCAGATAGAAGAAAGGTAAGCAAGAGTGCATGAAGAGCAACAGAAACAGTAAACACATGGGTAAAACTAAATTAATATTGACTGTTTAAAATAATAATTGTATGACCAATGGCAACAGCTACAGTGCTCAAAATCTGTTGTGCATGAGTTTAATGCTGTACTGAGACTATACTTTGCACAGGCTGCTGCTCCTGGCTGAAAGTGGCAGGGAGCCTAAGGCAGGCCCATTACTGGGATGCATGGGATTCCTCTGATGGCTGGCTTGAGGTCAGGGACTCCCTGATGGCCTTGCCACACTTTCCTTAGATGGTATGGCAGTCTAGGGAATTTCCACCCAACCTTTATTCCCTTTCTGCTAAATCCAGGTTCAGACTTGTATCCGTTTCTGTCACAGGCATTCCCCTAGTAAAATCCTTATACATTTAATCCCATGTTGTAGCATTTACTTCTCAGAAGACCCACATGAATACAGAATTAAATGTATGAAAATAGCAGAAAAGACAGGAGACGGTAGTTGGAATTAAAATGTTCTAAGATCCTTGCATTAACTGGTAAGTGGTGAAGAACTAACTTAAGGCTAACTGTAATAAGCTGAGAAATGAATAAAATAAAAGAATATATAAGTAATAAGCTAATAACATAGAAACATAATAATAAATACTTGAAAAATTCAAAAGAGGGCAAGAAAGGAGAAAAAGGGACAAAGTATAGCTGGAATAAATAGAAAACTAATAATAAAGTGGTTTGTTTTTGTTCCATGTGGAATTTTTCTTACATGGTTTCCAGCACTGATACTGTGCTTTCAGAAAAGTCATTTTCATTGTACCAGAAATGGCTAATGACATCATATATTTATAGTCTTATTTTGTAAATTAAAATTTTAATTCTCTGGGAATTATTCTAAAATAATGAATGAATTAGGATCACAGCTTTTTTTCTCACCCATCAAATGATTTGCCAGTAATCTCGGCATCAGTTAGGAAATGAATTATCTTTTCTCAACTGAATTGAAATGCCAACCAACTTTATCAAATATAAATTCCAAAGTAAGCCCAAGTGTAAATTACTGTATTTTGTCCAGTTTTGTTTAGAACAGTGTAAGTGTACATAGTAAGTGCTCAATGCTTGTTTTATGAGCCAAAGAACAGTATGAGTAAATTTACTATTTTTTAAATATTTTTATTAAAATATAGCTAACATAACAATATTATATTAGTTTTACTGTAGTTATTCAACATTTATATATCTACAGAAATGATCAGCGTAAGTCCAGCAACCATCTGACACCATACCATGTTATCACTATATTATTGACTATATTCTCTGTGCTGTACATTACATCCACATGACTACTTGTTTTATATCTAGAAATTTGAACCTTTTATACCCCTTCACCCCACCTTTTTTAATTTTTCAATTACAGTTGACATTCAATATTATTTTATATTAATTGCAGGTGTATAGCATAGTGGCTAGAGATTTATATCATTTAAGACGTGATCCCCCTGTATAGTCTAGTCTAGTACCCCCCGGGCTGTGTACATAGTTATTACCATATTGTTAACTATATTCCCTATGCTTTACTTATATCCCTATGACTATGCTGTAACTACCAGTCTGTACCTCTTAATCCCTTCACACTTTCCCCCCTTTCCCCAACGCCCCTCCCACCTATCATCTGACACCATACATAGTTATTACAGTATTACTAACTATATTCCTTACACTGTATCCTACATCCCCATGACTATTTTATAACAACCAGTTTGTACTTTTTAATCCCTCCCCCCTAATTTAACAGTTATGATACAAGGTGTTTTTATAGTCAATCTTTTATTTAATTTATACTTAGACCAGTATCTCATGTTATATATTATTGGTAGAGAAAGTAGTTCATATTTTCAGTATACCAACCTGCAAATTTATACATATTTGATGGTTTTAAAAATTATTTTCCTAGGAAACATAACTTTTGAAATGATGATGGAAATTCTCAGAGATAAACCAAGTGGCATTAATATGGAGGGACAATTCCTGACCACTGCAAGCATGGTTTCTATTTTACCTCAAGACTCCAACCTTCCTTGCATTCACTTCTTTACAGGGACTCCTGATCCTGAGAGGTAAAGTCACAAAATACTATAAATCAGCAAGGGCCCAGGGGTAGAACAGAGTCATTAGTCTGCTGATGATTTTGTTAGGCTAAATTTTTGTTACACAAATACATAATTTTTGGATGCATTTTCTGTTCAGCTTTTAGCCTGCCGTTTCCATATATGCATAACTGCCATAACTATATTCTCATTTTTATGGGAAGAAATACTAATTGTTTCTTGTCATCCCTATACATTCATTCCCCAAGTATATTTAACATGGTCAAGAAAAGAAAGTAGATAGGTTTTCTTATGCAGATTTCAATATTACAATATTAGATGATTAATAACAGGATTTAGATGGTTACTTATGTACTCATATTTAGAAAATATATCCATGTAAAATAAAATATCAATAGTTCAAGTTTGGTAGGAATATAGACTATCTTAATTGAAGTTATTAGTATCTCACAAAATTTAATGCACATTACACTTAGAAATGATTTTATATTTACTGTTTCTTAGTATTGTAGTCTTTCATATTATTAAAGATATTTTCAAGATAATCAGATTAAACCTGTGAAGCCCTTATTATACTGCTGCTGATTTTCATCCCAAATCCATATCCTCACTGTTTAACATTGAGGATTGTTCTTACCCTCCAAGTGTGAAGTTTGCAGGAGAAAATGATAAACTGCAATTTCACTTGACTATGTTTACATGCCAGGTCCTTTGTTAGATTCATGGGAATACATGGCTAAATGAAATATGGTCCTTATCCCTGAAGAGATGCCAGTGTATGTGGGAATACAGGCATGGCTGTAACTAGTATGACAGGAACGCATTAGTATATAACAAATTAATGGAAATGTCCAACCAAAGGGAACCTTAGCAAATTTAGCATAATGCTGAATATTTTTATATCCCCACATGCCAGTTTCTTTTTTTCATTTTTAAAAAATGTATTGGGGTGACATTGGTTAGTAAAATTACATAGGTTCCAGGTGTGGGATTCTACAATACATTGTCTATGCCCACATGCCAATTTCATAAACGATTTTTTTCTAGATCTGTTTTTAAGCCTTTCATATTTGTACCAAATATTTCACAACTATGTGAGACCAGTTCACCAACATTTGAACTTGAAGATCCAGTTAAAAAGAAGCCACATTTTAAGATTAAACCTGACAGAAGACACGTACTCTATCAAGAGCATCAGCAGGCATTGGAAGTCATAGAGAATAAGGGGGTAAGATTAGATTATATCTGCTGTTTTATCATTAAGAATAGTTAAAAATGTGATTCAGTCCATACTTTGAACTTTGGAATTTCAGTTTTCATTCCTTCCTTCATATAGAAATAGGTTGAAAAATAGTTTATGTGCTTAGAATGTTATAGAGCTGCTGTATTAGTTTTTATCTTTGGTTAGAAACAATGGTTAAGAGTGTGTTGTATATCTTTTAGAGAAATGTAGTTTATTAAACATAATATCAATAGCTACTTATTCAGCACTTATTATACACCAGGCACCATGGTACTATTACCTGGAATACTTCATTTAATCTTCACAACCTCTTTATGAAGTAGGTACTATTATTATGACCTGATAAGGAATCTGAGACTTGGAGAGTTTAAGTATTACAACTTGCTTAGTATATATTTCACACCAAAAATTACAAAGCCATTGGAAGGCAGTTAACCTGGTCTCTTACATAATGTTCTTAATCATACAGTCTCAGATTAATTTTAATTGAAAATGCCTTAACATCCCATAGACTTAATAATAATAAGTTGGAGTTTTTTTTAAGTTATAAATGCTTATTTAAAATGTAAGCATTATAGAAGTTTAACATATCACCCAAAATCTCATCTCCAAAAATAAGCAGGTGTATTTTGGGGGGGCTGATTAGGTAGATGGATAGACAAATAATTTTATAATATCCGTATTCTTCAGCCCTCCTGCCCTCTTTCCTCTCTGCCCCAGAGACAAAAAAAATAGATTAGAAGGAACTGGATGGGCTACCTAAAGGCTTTTCTCAGAACCATTAATTTGATTCCCTGCAATGAAGGAAAAGATTGGTCATTTTATACCTTTTCTTACTGGTTCTACCAGCTCCTGAATTTTATTGCCTGTAATTCCTTTACTTCATCAAGGTATATGCATTTACATTCTTTCTGCATTCAGTGAATTAAATGAATTTTCCTCTGGGCATTTATTTACTTACTTTCTCTGTAGTGTGTTGCATAGTTGCTGTACCTCCCCACATCGTACTTATGCTTAAAGCAGAGAATTCTGTGCAGACCACCTATTGGCTATGAATTCTTGACACTGCTCTTGCTTCTTCTGGGACCAGTTTGTTTTCAGTTCTGACCTACAGTGCAAACACTTCTTCGTAGCCTGTTGGCAGAGAGTGGGAGGCAAGCATTTTGTTCTAGGAGTCCACTAAGTGTGCTGACCAGGGCCCAGTTCACTGGGCCAGAGGTGTCATCCACTCTCTGGGCTTACTTCATTGACTAACCCCCATACTCAGCACAGCACTGTGAAACATGATGAGCCCTCTGGTTTTTCTGACCTTTACTCCAGTTCCTCAGTGATGTTTCAGATCATTTGCTCTGGAGGGATTTTCCCTCACTCCCCGGTCCCTGAGCAGCCTCCACAGTCCCGGATTGCTTGATAGTTCTCTGGAGTTGTCAAGCTTCCTTTTACCTCCAGTACTGCTTCCAGGAGGTGACTTTTGTAGACTTATTCGTAAGTGTTTGTTCAACTAAATTGCTGATTGAAATTTTTCTAAGTAATACTGAAATAAAATTTTAAAAGCCATTACTATTTTAGGCTTTTTTAATAGGCATTAAATATTGATTGATAATATAAAGTAGTGGAAGACAATAGAATTTGAGGGTAGAAGTGCATAAAGAGTTGGGTTCTAGTCCTGACTCTCTAAATAACTACTTTCGTATCTTAGGCCCAGTCAATCCTACTGGTTGTTTTAGTTTACATTTCTTGATTACTAATGAGATTGAAAATCTTCTCATATGTTTATTGGCCATTTGTATTTCCTTTTAAAAGAATTGCCCATTCTTTTCCTTTGCCTATTTTTCAATTAATTCTTGGTTGTTTTTCTCTTTTGCCTCCAGGAGGCAAAACATGTGAATATTGTCTTTGTTATATTTCAGATTTTTAATCTCAGTTAATTTGACTTTTTTGTCAGATAAAAAATTTTAATTTAGTCAATTTGTTAATCTTTTCCTTTAAAGGATTTTGATTTCATGTTTCAAAAGGCCTGCTGTGCTGCAAAATATATTAATATATCTTCTTCCAGTATGTATATGTGTTTGAAAAAATATTTAGTTCTTTAATTGAACTGTAATTTATTTTTTTATATGCTATCACATACAGGATTCTAACTTTGTTTTCCAAAGAAGTGACCAATTATTCCAATACAATTTACAGACAAAATATATATTTTTTCTCCACTGATATGGAGTTTCTCTAGAAAAAATCTGCATACAGTTTCATATTGAAGTCCATGTTAAGGTTAAGAACCTTTGTTTTGTGGAGCTCTGCCCCATAATGGTTCAAATTTTTAAAAATTATGTGAACTTTCTAGTAACTTCTTTTGGATCTTTTAGTTACTCTTTCCCTTTAACATTACTGCTCTAGTTCTTTTGTCTAGTCTCATAATATTGCTTTTAAATATAGGAGATCCAAATTCATAAAAATATCTCAGCCTCAGTTTTTAGCAGCCTTCCCTATATATAATTAAAAAGAGATTTTCAGTTGTCCTGTTGTCTTTTAGGTTTCTTGCTTACAGACTAATCCTACATAATTATTCTTATGTTTTCTACTAAAAAATAACTAACAATTTGGGGGTTATGTATTAATTCAATCTAGAGCAATAATTTTTCTGAAAGAATTTCATTCCTTCCATATCTAAAGAAGAGGAGCGGGGGAAACCAAATCAGAATTAGAAACCTGAATGAACAAACCTTGTCTGTAAAGTTTGGAATTTAGTTAGATTTGTGTCTGTGTGTTTATTTCTTTTTGTTTTTTAATTGTTCAGGAAAAAGCCAAAATGTTGTTGGACAACATGAGGAAACTGGAGAAAGAACTATTCAGAGAGATGGAATCAATCCTTCAAAACAAACATCTTGATGTGGATAAAATTGTTAATCTTTTTCCTCAGTGTGCAAAAGATGAAATTAAGATTTATAAGTCAAGTATTAGTTCTTAGCGATCATATAAATGGTCAGTAATCTTCCTCAAAGTCAGAATCATTCAGCTTGGTAACTAATATAAACCTAGTGTGAGCAGATATGATTATTCTTTAATAGCATTCAAGTGATAGCATTACTTTTAAAACTATGTATAATTGCTGAAATATTGAGAGAGAAAATAACTTTGGAATTGGACATATATATTATGGGCCAGCCAAGTGTTAACGTCAGGTACCAACCTGTGTTATTTTGTTTTTAGCTACAATAATGTTTTTAAAATCACAATAACTAAATATGCTGCATAAAGCATGAAACATTAAAATTATAGATTTATGTTTATTATAATTATGTATTGGCCACAATAATTTTCTCAATTATAACAAGAAAGCAAATTTTTCTTTAATAACGAAAAATATTGTCTCACATAATGAATTTTTTTGTGCTTTAGGCAAATATTAACCAAAATTTTCTAGATTTACACGTCTTACTTAATTCTGCAAATGTACTTTTATTAAACTCAGACATGCTTTGTTAAGACTTGGCTGACCAGTGAGCCTTTAGCTCTAATGAGCTAGTATTTTTTGGCCATGCCCTTAATAGGATTTTATGTTAATATTTTTAGAAGAACTTATCTGGGAGATTAGGAAATGGGATAAGGGAACCAAGACCTGAAGAGACACCATGTCTGTGTCTCAAATCTCTCTCATCTTTTACTACTGTTCACTCAGTGGAAAGAGGAACAGGAAGGAGCTAGTGGCGATGAAATAGAGTTATTAGTGTATTATGAACATTAAGAACAGTTTAATGTGGAATGTATTAATATTATAAATATTATAAATGAGTAGTATAAAACTTAGTTAAATTACATTGAGATTGCCAAGTAAGACTCAAAGTTGCAAATATAAACCAAAGAAAAATCAAACTCAAAATAACACTATACAAGGGCTGCCCAGAACGTATCCAGCCATATAATATGAAAAATAGGGGCATACATGGCTGGATTTTTTTCTGGACAGCCTCGCATATTTATTGGTTTCTACAAAGTCCATTTTAGGTATTTGATTATCATATTTATTGGTTGCTATCATTGCACTAGAATTTTTACTAAAGTAGTGAATCATCATATTTAAAGAGTGCCCAGGAAATTATTTCTTTTAAAGTTCTCTCGTGAAACCATAATATGTCCGATACTGCTCTTGTGTAATACAAGGCTGCCATTGCAAAAAGAAATCTGTCTCAAGTACTCAGTTAATTCTGTGTTTGCCTTACATATGGTTCAATGGTAGGGTCTCCCTAAATCGTGAAGACCCTTGGCCAACCCCTATATTCCTCCCACTTCTCTCTTTTGTAATATATGAGGGACTAAGGGAAAGTAGTGCATTGATATATCCGGGGACACATACTCTAATCTTACGTCTTTCTAGGGCCAGTACATTTTCTCTTTTACGACACCACCCAAGACCAAACTACCACCATCTCTTACCTGGAAAAGTGCAATAAACTGTTCTTCTATACCCATTTTTGTTCTTTATCTTTGTCCATGTGAGTCACTGCAGCCAGTGATCTATTAAAAATTTAAATTTGATCATGAATTTCCCTTCTAAAACTTAAAAAAAAAACCTTATTTTTTACAAGTCTTAGGTTTTGAGCAAAACTAAGCAGAACGTACAGTTCCCATATCCCTTCCACCCCATTAATATCCTACACCACAGTGGCACACATTCGTTATAATTGATGAACCTACATTAATACATATTACACCCAAAGTCCATAGTTTACATCAGGGGTCACTCATCATACATTCTGTGGGTTTGGACAAATGTACAATGACATGTACCTACAATAATAGTATCATACAGAGTAGTTTCACTGCTTTAAATATCCTCTGTGCTCCACCTATCCATCCCTTTCCTCCCACCCCAACCCCTGGCAACCACTGATCTTTTTATTGTCTCCATAGTTTTGCCTTTTCTAGGATATTATCTAGTTAGAATCATACAGAATGTAACCTTTTTAGATTGACTCTTTAACTTACTTAGTAATATGCATTTAAGGTTCCTCCATGTCTTTTCATGGCTTGATAACTCCTTTTTGAGTGCTGAATAATTTTCAATTGTCTGAATAGCTTGCATGCTGATAGCCACTACTGGAGGACATCTTGGTTGCTTCCATGTTTTGGTAATTATGAATAAAGCTACTATAAGTATCCATCTGCATGTTTTTTTGTAGACATGAATTTTCATCTCATTTGGGTAAATACCCAGAAACATGAGTGCTGAATAGTATGGTAACAGCATGTTTAATTTTGTAAGAAACTGCCAAACTGTCTTCCAAAGTGACAACCATTTTGCATTCCATAAGCAATGAATGAGTTCCTGTTGCTCCACATCCTTGCTAACATTTGGTGTTGTCAGTGTTCTGGTTGTTGGCCATTCTCATAGGTATGTAGTGGTATCTCACTGTTTTAATTTCTATTTCCCTGATGATGGCATACGAGGCAGAATATCTTGTAATATGCTTATTTGCCATTTGTATATCTTCTTTGGTAAAATATCTGTTCAGATATTTTGTTCATTTTTTAAAAATGTAAGAGTTTTATAAAAACAGCTTTGTGAATGCAGTGTGCAATTTTAGTTAAATGGCAGTCAGTAAACTTCTCAACTTTATAAACTTCACAAACATAATTTTTTTAACTTTAAGTAACTTGGAAAAAAACACAAACATACACACTTAAGACTGTTACAGTAGGGGTAGAGGGTTTACATAGCATCAGAATCATCAGTATCTGATGATGTGGCTAGGACAGGATCAGGAGAAGTGGGTGTGGATGGTTTTGAATCTACATCAGTAGATGATGCTGCACTGGCAAACTTACATGCAGCTTTCTTGAAAAATGAATGAATATCAGCTTGCTTTGAGGCCCTATGCCTCTCATGCAAAGTCAGGATTTGCATTATATGCAGCGTACACCAAGTTGAGACTTACATTTCTGCTAGAAATTGATTTTATTTTAATTTTTATTTAAAGTATTATTGTTTTGATTTTTTGCCAGTTGCTTGAGAGTACCGATTGCTTGAGTCCTGGTTAACAAAGTCTACTTAACATTATCTGGCATCTACCAATCCCCATAGGTGTCAGTTAACTGAGTATCTAATATATGTGTGTGTGTGTGTGTGTGTTTCTATGTCTTTTATGCTTGCTATCTCTCTGTTGAAGTTTTCACTAAGTTTCTTGAGCATCCTTAAAATGATCGTTTTGAGCTCTGTATCTGATAGGTTGCTTTGCCTCATCTTGTTTAGTTTTTCTTCTGCAATTTTTCTGCTGTTCTTTTATTTGAGATGTATTTCTTTGTTTTCTCATTTTGGATGCCTGTCTGTGTTTGTTTCTATCTATTAGGTAGATCTTCTTTGTCTCCCAATATTGCTGGCTAGCCTCATGTAGTAGGTGCCCTGTGGGTCCCTGGCACCATCTCTCTGGTCACCTGTGCTGGGTGCTCCTATAGATTCTGTTTTGATGCCAATATTGTGCCTGGAGCTACTCAGCAAAAGTCTCAGAGCACACCAGTGTCAGTCACAGCCCGCCTTGGGCCTGCAGATTTAAATAGTTTTCCAAGAAAGATTGCAATGCGGTCAGAGCTGGCCTCTCACCAGAGAAATTGCCTCTGGCATTGGCAGAGTTAGATGGGGTCGGGTCCCAGTGAATCAGCAGCATGGAGTGAGTGGAGCTCACCAGACCAATCAGGTTCAGGTTGGCTGTTTGGGAGCAGGCGCAACAGAGGAAACATGGTCAGAGCTTACCAAACCAATCAGGTTCAGATTTGGCTGTGTGGGGCAGGCACAAAGCAGGAAAGATGGCTCCCACCAGTTGGAGCTCACCAGACCAATCAGGTTCAGATTTGGCTGTGTGGGGGTGGGTGCAACACAGGAAAGATGGCGCCTACCAGCTGGCTACATGGGAGGAGGACTCACCCAGGATAAATGGCAACTGTCCTCCAGCCCTTGCCCTAATGCCACACCACCTCAGTCTGCTCCTCGTATGCCTCCAATGCCCCCTCTGCCGAAGTCCAGGGTGAATACTGTAAGAGGATGTCTGGGTTTCCCAGATCCTCCATCCCAACAGGATGGTTGGAGTCCTCACTGTTTCAGTCAGATGTGGTGGGGTTCCTCAATACCAGTGCTCTGGGTTGGGGATCCTGGTATGTGGCTGGGGTCCCTTGCTCCTCCGGGGGAAACTTCACGGCTGAGATATCCCTCCTGATTTTCTCCTGCCACTGGAGATTTGGTTCCTTTCGCATCTGCACACTTCCTACCAGTCTCCACGTGGCCTCCTCTTTTTTTGTATCCTTGGTTATAAAGCTTCTGTTCAGCTAGACTTCAGATGGTTCTCATGTTAGTTGTTCAGTAATGTAGTTGTAATTTTAATGTGCTCATGGAATGAAGCAGGCACAGTGTTTACCTACTATACCATCTTCTTTGTTGTTCATTTTAAAAATCAGGTGGTTCATTTTCTTGTTGAGTCTAAACGTTTTTTAAAAGGGTCATTGAGATAAGTCTGAATCCTTAACTGTCAAGATCCCGCTGATCTGTCCCCATCTGTGTCTTACTACACTTTCACCGTTGTTTTTCTGAATTTCTACTATGCTGCTTTTTCAGTTCTTTGAATGTGCCCAGTTCATTCATCATGTCTGTACTCTCTGCTTGCACCATTCATTTCATTTGCTCCTCTTCTTATAAGTTGTTATTGTCTTCCTTCACATGACTTCCTCGGGGAAATTTTCTCCACACCACAAAGTCAAGTTTCTTGTTACATACACTCAGAGCCACATGTAATCCTGATCACTAGTGCAATTATGTTTAATATCTGTCTGTCACACAGTAGAAGCTTTATGAGGATAGGAACCATATTTGTTCCCACTGTTATATCCTCAGTGTTTAACATTGTGTCTGACACAAGCTAGATACTAAAGCTAAATATTTGTAAAATGAACATTCAAGTACTGATGGAGAGTCCTCTTCTTTACTTGTAAAGAAAATTAAGTAGACAATCTATCTGTACACTTGGTAGTCTTTGATAAATCTCAGGTCAATCTGTTGCCTTTTTCAAGTGGAAATAATAACTCCTCAGATAAAGATAATAATTATTATAAGGACATATAAATTAATTCATAAAACAGTTTGGGAGATTTCCATTCTGTAAATGCAGTGTGGTATTTGGGCTTTGGTTCTTGTGTGGGTAATCAATGCCTTGTGGTATACTTTAGAATATTTAAGATTTTTCTTAAATTTCATGTGTTTCTTAAGAGTAAAAAAATGTAGTAACTGAAATTAAGCTTTTCTTGTTCAGCCCTTAAATGATGAGGTTTATTATTTACCATTATATAGTAAAGTGAGAAAATAATCTAATAAACTGAGTATTTTAGAGAAAGTTTGTTTGATCTTTGATGAAAAATATCAATTTATATATTAATCTTCAACCAAAAATTCTGCCCAATAATTATGTAGCCTAGATATTTGGAAATTTAGTGCCTACTTGTAAAGTCACTAAAAAACATTTTCTACAGAGTGAATGTTTTCTCTTTTTAATTAACTAATTCAGATTTTTATTATACCAACTGTAGAAATTTATCATCTGTCTTTTCCTGAAGACTGATGATAACATTTCTGTTCTTGAACTGTGTTTCCAACCATCACTCATCACTTGACTACCTATGTCCAGTGGTCAGAAGGAATATAATGTATTACATGAATATGAAGTATGAAGGGACAAAACCCAATAGCTTTATTCTGCTGCAAACCATGTTAAATAAGAGTTGTATATTTTCTGTTTTTTTGCTTTTAAAAACTTATTGATCATTGTTATTCTTAAAATGCCAAGCATACTTTACCTTATTCTGAAAACACTGATGTTTAAACAGAATCTAGGTATGGGATTACTCATCAAGAACAAAGAAAAATACAGCTGATCATGCTGAAGATTATAGATTTTAAACAATATTGGATCTGATAATTTTCCCAGCTGTGACCCTGCATATTAAATATGTGAAAAGGACTCTAATGTCACACTGATTTATTAATAAAAGTGTTTACTGAGTGCATAATTGGGTAAGGCTCTGTGCACTGATCCCATAGGGTCATGAAGAATAGAAGAATCTCAGGAGACCCATTTAAGAAAACATTGAAAACTTATAGAAAAGACCTCTGTGATGGCTTCTGCATTATTCACATTAATTAAAGAAAAGACGTGGCAATCAATGCAAGTTAAAATAGGTATTTTATTGAGGAACTTGCTTTGTCAGTGAGAGTAAAAGTTAACAAATATCTTCATTTAATAAAATTAGCATATCCTTAATCACAAAAACATCTCTGAAAACCCTTCATTATCTGAAACTACAGATCATTCTGACCCAGTGTTTTCTTTTAATGTCTCCTATGGAAAAAGATGCTGCTCATTCCTTTCGTGCAAATAACAGAACATGTGTAGTGTGATTTCTTCACTAACACAACAAATTCTCTGCTTAAGTTTCAGTTGCCTGCATGCATGTGAATTACTATCTCCATTGCTGTAGCTATTTATATAAAAGTCTCCTGGCACAGCAGTGAGGCTTGATGCTTACTCCTGAGCATTCTGAGAGTTACATTGTGGTCATATTAAAAAAAAATTTCTTTTGCACAACAGTTTTGCTGAAAAACATTGCCATTACCTAATCATAACTTAAAATTGGTATTGGTTACTACTATATACTAAAGTATAATTTACAGGCATACCTTGTTTTATTGTGCTTCGCTTTTTGCGCTTTGCAGATACTGCATTTTTTACAAATTGAAGGTTAAGACCCTCCACCCCTCAAAAGATTATGACTCACAGAAGGCTAAAATGACGGTTAGCACTTTTTAGCCATAAAGCATTTTTTAATTAAGGTATGTGCATTGTTTTTTCAAACATAATGCAATTGCACCCTTGACAGACTGCAGCATATTGTAAGCATAACATTTATATGCACTGGGTAACCAAAAAATTTGTATGACTCACTTTATTGCAATGTTCACTTTATTGCAGTGGTCTGGAAGCGAACCCACAGTATCTCCAAGGTGTGCCTGTACTTGTTAAACACACTAGGCATCCACATAGGTTTTTTAAAGATTAGCTATTAAAAGGGCAATGATTTAACCCTATAAATTATTTCCTAAATGACTTTTACATAGGAGAAACTAAAGTATGGATAAATAAATATTTGAAACATGTTTTAAATAAGTTAAACCCAAACTGACATCTAATAATTAAGTAGAGGTTCAAAGGTCATGTGGATAGATCTCTTTTTAATTTACTGAAGAAGAGAAAGCCTATCTGAGGACAGCATTTAGTAAACTTCAAATTTATAGATTTGTATACATGGACACTTAATGAAGATGTAAAAGTAAAATCTTAAGCTTAGAATTTTAAAATCTTGGCTTGAAGTATATAGTTTTCTATTTCACTGTAAGGAAAAAGTTAACAGGGTTATCCTTCTGTTCTGTGATGCTCTGTGTCAATGCCAGAAATGATACATCACACAGGAATAATGCTGTTGGCAAAATTTAAATGAATCTGCTCAAATTATTATTTTTAGTTCAAAAGTTAAAGCTTAGACTATATTTCTGTTGGTGGATTTTGGAGATGGTAAGATTTCTAGAAGTTCTTATTCTCCTCCTAATGGCACAGGTTAGTACTTTGGATAGAAACGCAGGAAAAGATGAATTTAAAAAAAACAGTACTTCTAATTTTTTAAGGAGTACTATTTGTCAAGGAAATGGGAAAACTAGAATAAGAAGGCCTCTTATTAGAATCATTAATATTCTTTTTTAGGAGGTGCTATCAATAAGTGCAAAATTGTCATAATTTAAGGTCCATGTCCTGCCAGCAATCTATGTACCTGCAATTTAAAGGACAAGTAAATTGGATACTGATTTTGAAATTATAGCAAGCAGCTGCAGGAAGCAATGTTTTAAAATGTTGGCATAAATAGTTTTTAATAATTATTTAACAATTAGTAGTTATATGCATTCAGAACTTTAAATTTTGATTTGATTTTTTTTCTTATGTCAGTGTCCTGTATGTTTTACATACACATAAAATCACAGAATGTTAGCATGGGGTGGGAACACATCTCATCAAATTTTACAGAAGAGGCACCTGAGGCTCAGAGAGGTTATGATTTGCCCAAGGTCACACAGTTAATAAGTTAACAGGTCTGGGACTAGAATATGACTGTGTGGGGTTCCCCTTTCTTCATAATTTAGGTCTTAGGGGATAGGGATGAATGCTTAATTTCTTTATATCTTTTTTGCTGGGGAGTGGTTGCATTAATAGCAGGAGGACTTGGTTCAGGACTCTTTTGAAGAAATCTGTAAAACAAGTACTCATCCCGAAATTCATAGTCATTGGTGATATGTTGGATGACTCCCCCTTGCATCAGTCTGTCTCCATATATCACAGCTTCACCACGGTCAGAGGCAAGGCCAACTTCAATTAGCCAGTTCACCAGGTCACAGCCACAGAAGGTCCCAGAGGAAGTCTTTGCACCACACCTGTATGTCAAAGGAATGATTCACCCATATGTTCTGTAAATCTGGTATCAGCACTGCATGATAGAAGACAAGCAAGGAAAAATAGGAGACAGGGAAAGACCGCATGGTAGTTAAAAGTGTGGTAGGAATGAAACTGTTCTGAATATAAAGGGTTTACCTCACCTGACCCTAGAAAGACATACTGGAGAAAAAGAAAATATGCCAATAATGCTTAAGAAAATGGACATGCTTAAATAAAAAAATGACTCAGATAATGTAAATTCATCTACTACAAAGAAATATTCTTTTTATAGATAGCCTTCTATGGTCAGATCCATTCTATAGACAGCTGAATATTATATATTTTATAAATTATACTTACAGTTATAATAAGTAATTTAATTGTGTCAGGAACATTAAACAATATTTTTTACAAGTTCTTCGGTGACTTTTTACTAAACTACTCAAATCATACTTTACATTTTTTTGCTTATTAATTCCCAGGAATAACAGCCTTTCTTTTTGCCCTCAGCAGCCAAGACAATCTTAATGACATGTTTGTCAGGAATTTGTTACATTAAGAAGGAAGGGAAGAATAAGTGACTTCTGTCTTGTTACTAATCTAAGATTTTTAAAATGTTTAAATTATCAATCTACTTCTTGATTATTTTAAATTTATCTTCATAATGCAAATGTGAGGTGCCTCAGGCATAAACAAGGGAAAGAGAAAAGTAAAAAAAAAAAAAAAGTTAAATGTTCTGTACATTTTCATAAATACGCAGTAGACAACAGGAATCTGTCCAGAAGCATCAGTCAAGCTGTAAAACCTGAAGTGCTTAGCAGTAGGAACCAGTGGGTGAAAATAAAGATAAAATGAGAAACAGGTGACAAAAATTTTAAAACCTTTAACCACAAATGAGAATATACATTAGATTTTCATATAAAAAGGTTAATATACATAAAGAATTTCCTCAAGTACATAAAAATCACAGTATTTTAACGTCAGTGGTTTTTACTCAGCAATAAGTTATTTAATTTATGTTTTGCAACTACAAATACCATTTTCAAAAGAAACCTAAATATTACAACCTGAGTACAAGCCCTTGTACTTGCTGATTATTAACTTATAGCCCAACAGTTTCAATATGACACCAACCAAATAATATTTGCTTCGTGATGATTGATCAGGCAGCTACCGCCACAGCCCACAGAGCTGTACAGAGAGACAGAGGACGTGCTGCTGTGCAGGCCGCAGAGCCGTGCCCCTTCCGGCCACCTGGGACTGAAGATGTCCTGACACTTGTCAATCACAGTGGGCCTGGGGGAGCTAACATGGAGCTCCCTTTATTAATTTAAAAAAAAATCAGTTTTAAATTGTTGAAACTATCCATAGATGGTTCTTCGAAATAATTGTGTTTGGCCCTGTAGAGGTTGGAAACTTTCTTTTCTTCAATGTTTACCAGTTCCAGAAACAGGCCTAGGCCCATCATATTAGATTTTGTCATCTAATTTGAACAACCCTGAGACCTAGATATTTTAAAGAAGAGGAAAACTAAGGTTTGGAGAATTGAACTTGCCCAATGTCGCATGGCTAATAAGTGGCAGATCCAGGAGTTAAGTTCTAGTATTAGTCGCCCCCAGTGAGTTCCCTTTCCACTAGCTATACCAGGCTACCTTCTGGTTATAAGGAAATATAGTGGCATCATACATATAAATAACTCATCCTAAATGGTAATTTTCATAAATGTTCAAATTTTTAGTTACAGACACCAAAGTATTTGGTTCTTCTTGTTTTATTTTTCTTTTATGACAACCTAAAATACCAGCACTATAACATTTGTTTTTTGACTTACTGCTACATACTCCATACCTTGAGGATCAGAAGAATAAATATGATGTCACAGACTGACAAATACAACTTGAGGTGAAAAATAAGAAGCAGAATTAATTAAGAGACAGAAATTTCATTTCATTTCCTTGACAATATCATTAGTAATATGAAATAATATACCACTAGGAGATTTGGGGAATATAAAATCACTTCTAAATCTAAATGCATCTCAAACTTTCCTAAGAAACATTAATGGGCAACATGAAGTGAATGTTAATATTCTACTACATTTTGGTTTATTCTAAAGTTTTCACATTTAATATGGAAATTGGAAGTTATATGACATTTTAAAATATAAAAATCAAAGTGATAAGGCTTCTATCTGCTGCTTCTTAAACTATAAACTGACCCATAGCTATTTTAACTTTTACATGTATGCGTGTTTTTAAAAAGAACAATCACATAGTCACAACCACATTACTTAACCCGTTACAAACCAAAATTAATAATCTAAAATACAATTATCTGGAACCTATACTTACCTTCTTTCTTTGACTATGTTTTGGATACAGAGGTCACGGTGATAATGGATAAATTGTTGACACGTCATTTTTATTTCCTCAGGAACAGAAGAATCCCTGTTTTCTGTTATTTCTTTATTGTTCCATAGGAATTCAAGTCTGAAAACCAAAATTTAAGGAGGCTGTTTTTAAGGAAAGAAAAGCTCTGAGAGAGAACCCTTCTTGCTTATTACCTCATCAACATGGCTGTTACAAAGCTGTCACTTACCAAAGCTGTCATCTACAATACACAGATATCATTAGTGTCTGAAGTGAAACATACTTCACCTGCATTTGGTTTCCTAGTCAAAGCAGGCTGGGGTGGGGGTGGGGAGTGGAGTGGCGGACTTGAACATTTTATAAAATACCTCCAGACACATCTGACCCATTTTAGTTTCTACCATTAATAAAGTTCCTTATTCTACATTCTATGGTTTTGAAATGCAAAAATAACTTTGAAATTGCATTTCAATTATTTTCTTTAATCATTTTCCAGTTTCAGTACCCAAGAGGCACATACTGAGATCTGGAGTTCAGAAGAATTGTGTTTCTGCTAGTCCAGACCATAAATCTGTGGACTATTTTAATTGATCAACATAATGAATCTGATAACTAAGTTCAGTTACTTTCCCATTATGCTTTTCCTCTGCCATAAAAAGATTATGGCCCTGGCAACTGCATCGTAATGACGACGATGTTAATGTCGATGAAAAAGGAGGAGGAGAAGAAAGAACAGTTACTGGGCACTTTTTGTACAGTTAGGAGGAGGAATCCCATTAACACTTGTAGTTTCTACTAATTTTGACTTTGAAAACAAATAAAGAAGTACAAGGATTTGTCTCTCTCCTACCCCCAAGTTGGAGTATTCCTAATTCATTATTTTTCATAAAGCAATTCCTGATCTCAATTCAAAGAAACTCTTCAGCTAATAAAAAAACCAAAAAAAATTTAGAAAGAAAAATATTTGAGTTTTCTATAAATTGTCAGGTTGATAGAAAAATCCCGCTGTCAAAGGAGAAAGATAATCAAATATTAGGGGCACCCTTGGGGGCACACCATCTATTACTTCCATTTCTAAATACATTTCGAGTTTCATTTTATTTTATGCAGTTAGTGGCAATATTTAGAAGCCAGTGTCCATCAGTTTTTGTTAAAATGCATATTACAATGTTAGATTAGTAAGAGTTCTTCCAATATTTTCTCTGCAATGATTTGTAACAAATATATGAATCAAGAAAGATAAACTTTCTGTAGTGCTGAGTTCACCATTTCTGTGGTTTCTCAGCAGTTAGTTACAAAAGGTATAAAAAGATTAGTATCTTAATAGAATGTCTTTGTTATTACCTTTACAGACAGATCTATTTCAAATAAATTTACCTTCTTTTGAAAGGGAGGATGATTAAATGTTTGTCCAATCCAAAGATGCCAAAGGAAATAAAACCCTATGGAAGAAAAAAGTTATACTTTATGAATACTAGAATAAAATTTTAAGATAGAGAAATTACAGAAACTGCCAAATTTGGTGCTTGAGGAAGCAACCCCATAGTGATTAGAGCGATATTTTAAATGAACACACAAGGCAGCCCCTCTGAAGTTCAGTGCCTGGAGGCAGGTATCATACTTGTCTGTCTCTTCCCAATTATCTGCCCTCCTGATTACGATCCATGATGTAAACCAGTACGGAGTAACCACATGTGCATGGTAGCTTACTGTAGAAAATTAAAAACACTGAAGGGCTCTATTTCTTTGTTGTTCCCTCTTTAAAAATAAAGTATTCCATATAGTGCTTAAGTATTTCCTTATTATTTTTCTGTTAACACTGCAGAACCTACAGATTTAAAAGTGCTGTAGATTCTAAATGCAGCCACTGAATACAAATTATATGAAATGAAACTGGCTACTGCTTAGAGAAAGAGCCTGAAGGATTTGGGGGTGACGGGGCAAACTGGCCGCAGAGCTCAGCCACTGATCAGGAAGATGATGACTGCTTGGGGAGACAGGAGGCTGGGAACTGCCATTTGTCAGGCACAGCTGGAAAAGGATCTAAGTGTGGGTTGGTGGGAGGTGGGATGGAGATTGCAATATATTGCATAAAGGAACTACCTTTCTTCACCTCCAAACTATAAACAACCAAAAGGGAATGATCTGACTACAAAACTTTGCCTTCCCAAGAGAAAAATGGATGTGGGAGCAAGGTAGAAGGGTTATATCTTATTCCCTCATTTGCAGCACTTGAACCCTAAGCTGTGGGCAGCACTTCAAATGCAACATTCCAGGCATTTGCTTCTGTTTGTGAACTCTCAGTCCCAGTCCTGGAGGGGTTACCTTAGAGTGGGTTTGAAAAATGCAAAATGCTGGCTGAAGACTGTGTTTCAACCTAGTATTTTATAGTTCTTGAGTACAAAATCAGATCTTAAACAGCATCCCAAAGTGAGGGGGGCATCTAGCAGCCCTTAGGATGCTCGTGTCTGTAATAAACTGACGGAGGTCACTTGTCTATCTAGACATGGCCATTTTTTGATCACACAATAATGGCAAAACAAACTTGAAATAGTTCAAGAAATTTATGGTAGGGAAAATCTTGCAGGAACTTCTACTGATAAATGTTAACTAACTCATATGGCCAATCATTTTAAGATTTAATGGGCAAACCCAGTAATTTTAAACAGTATTTTTTCCAACTGATACTTAATTTGGGAGGTAATAGTCTCTAATTAAAATGTAAAACACTGAATACAGAATCATATTTTTAAATTTGCACATGAAAACATTTTTCCAATATATAAAATGTCATTTATTTTAAGTATCCATTTTAATAGTAAACAAAGACAAAAGCACCTACTGTATGGCTTCTTCATAGAATTTTAGCTTCTAATTTTAAACTGGGGATTATATCTACTTTACAGGAATTGTGATATTTAAATGAGATAATTAATATAAAATGCTTAATAATGGTTGGCATTTAGTAGCTGCTCAAGGATCATAACTATTATACCTGGCCAAAATTTACTTACATACCAATTTATAATTTTTAGAGAAGATTGAAGTATTTATTGTTCAAGAATTATCAAAATGTAAATGAATAATGTACACCAATTCGAGTGGCTAAACTAAAGGCTCAGAAAGGGTACATCATTTTCCCAAAGTGATTTATTAAGACCACAACAAAGTTTAAAAAGAACTTGGAACATCTTGTCCCTGCTTAAATTATCATTCTTTATCTCAAAACCAAAGCAAAAAACTATTTGGTATTTCTGACTACAACACTCAGTGTGCATTCTGATGACTTTAACCAATATAATAATTCATCTCTGCTAGGAGACAGGCAGCAGCTGTCAGCTGTCATGCATACCAGCAGCTGGCAAACTAAACCCCTTTGATTTAAAAGAAAATAACATCCGCATCACCGCCCCCCCTCCCCGCCCAATCAACCCATCCAGGCAAACAAAAAGCCCTTAGAGTTACCAGTAAATAAATACCTGGCCAAAGTTAAACACAGCACAGAAAAATTGTAACTCAACATACAGTCTTCCAGGCTCTTGGTTGAATAGCCACCATAAACAACTGGAAAGATTCTATGAAGAAAGGGGAAAACAGTGTTTTAAAATGAAACAAGCTAATCATTTCTCCCTTCCAGACCCAGAACAATAACTTACCTACTTAATCATTAGGAAGAAAAAAAATAACGGGAAAAACACCAAGAGAATATAGAGGCTTTGTCTTTAGAACAAGAGGTTTCAACTTCTCCTCTTGACAGATGTCACTCAATCAGAATCTATTCTGATCAAATTTGAAGCAAGAAGACATGAGCCATTATACAGAAGCTTACATAATATATCAGGACTGCCGACTAACCTAAGACAAGATTGATTTTAAAATTAGTTCTACACAATGAAAACAATTGCATCACTAAGCAGCAATTCTTGGCAGCATTTCTTACTTTTTGAATTTTGTTCTTAAATAGCAGTTAAAATGGTGATGGCTTATATATCATTCTATGTAATAACTATCCCAATGTGAAAAGAGTAAAAGCATTTCTTCCTAGGTTATATGGTCCATTTCCTACCTCCAGGCAAATTACACTTCAGCCATCTCAAAAGAATTATATAATAACTGACAATTCAAAAAGAGGACATAAAAACAATTGAAAAACCTGTAATCAAAGAAATGTATTTAAAAAATCAAGTGCTATGTTTAGCTTATAAAATTATCAAATTAAAAATTCTTTAATATTCAATGTTGGTGAGAATACTTTACAAATCTATATGACTCCTTTGGAAAACAATTTAATAAAGTGCATCCAAAGGCACAGGAATATTTATGCTCTGATCCAGATTTTCCAACTTTGAGAATCTATCATAAAGAAATATACTGCATGGAGGTGTTTATTAGAACATTTTGAAAAACTAGAAACAGTCCATAAGGAACTGGTTGAGTAAACTATAATGTACAAGTTCTGACAATTAAGTTCACAAACTCATCCTAGAAAAAGTGCTACTGCATACCTCATTGCTAAATATCACTACGGTCACCTTCAAGGTACTCCCCTTGGGAAGCTATGCACCGACGCCAGTGCCTAGTCCACCCTTCAACACAATTTTGGAACTCTTTTCCTGGAATGGCCATCAGAGCTGTCATCATATTACCCTTGATGTCCTGAATGTCATCAAAATGTCTTCTTTTCAACATTTCTTTTATCTTAGGGTAAAAAAAAGTCATTGGGGGCCAGATCAGGTGAGTGTTCCAATACAATTATTTGTTTACTGGCTAAAAACTCCCTCACAGACAGTGCCCTGTGAGCTGGTGCATTGTCGTGATGCAAGAGCCATGAGTTGTTGGCAAAAAGTTCCAGTCATTTTCTAACTTTTTCACACAGCCTTTTCAGCACTTCCAAATAGTAAACTTGGGACTGTTTATCCAGTTGGTACAAATTCGTACTGAATATCAAAAAGGTTAGCAACATCATTTGGACTCTTGATTTAGCCTAATGGAACATTTTTGGTCGTGGAGAATTGACTGACTTCCAGGGTGCACTTCGATGCTTTTGTTTCAGGGTCGTATTGGTACACCCATGTTTCATCACCAGTGATAACACGGCCCAAAACACTGTCTTGCCTCTCCAAAAGGTCTTGGTAAACTTCAACTCTTCTTTGCTTTTTTGTAGTGGTGAACTCCTCTGGGACCATTTTTGCACACACCTTTCTCAAGTTAAGATTTTCAGCTAAGATTTTCCTGTTTCTCTATTGATGTTTACTTGGTCTGCTATGTTTCTCACAGTCAGCTGATGATTTTGACGCACAATTTGATGAATTTTTGCAATGTTTTTGTCAGTTTTACTTGTTGCTGGCCACCCTGACCTCTCTTCATCAATGACGCTTTCTTTCCCCATCAGAAAAACGTTTAATCCATTTTGAATATTGCCATTTTCTTCATGGCATTATCCGCATGAACTTGGACTAACATTCCCTGATTTCACTTCCATTCTTGCCAAGTTTAACAAGAAATGTAATGTTTGTTCATTGCTCTAATTCAGGCTCCAACATTCTCACAATGGCACACAACCACACAACAATAATGAATGCCACTCAGCAAGACACCGCTACATGTCGACATGAACACAGCTGTGAGACACAGATATACTGAGGTTATGACACCTTACCGAGTTGTTTGTACAGTGCTGCCAACGTAAGTGCACAATGGCAAGTTCGTGAACTTAATTGTCAGATTGCGTATCTCCTCTATGTTTTATTGAAGAGCCACTTAAAGTAATGGTTATGAACAACTATATAGCAACATGAAAAAGCTTGACATAAATGACAAAGCAGTACATTATCTGGATGTGTGATTAGAACCACGAAAAAGGTATTAAAAAATAGAAGGAAGTAGCATGATGGATAATTTTCCTCTTTTCTCTATTTTTGTATCTATTATATAAAGTGGTTATGTTATTTTCATAATTAAAATTATTTTTTAAAGTTTATTTATCTGGGGAATATATTCTGACTGGCCATCTAGGCATTTATCTACTGAGGTCAGTCAAGGAATACATTAGTAATAAGTGATCCTGTACTCATCATATAGATACCTGGTTTTATCAAATTCTGGGTTCAGAGGATAGCATGAGTAAGTCATTCTAAGCAAAATAAGTACTGGGGCATTTAGGTAATAGAGTAATGTGAATGGTTCATTCCTTTTTTGTCCCCAAAACATTTAGCTCAAGATTAGGATTCAGATAGCCTAGCCACCACCCACGCTGGGAAGTAGTCACTAAGTGTCTCCCAGATGCCTGAATAAAACCTATAACAAACATTTAAAGAAATGGCCCCAAAACAAAAATCAGAAGAAACATTTACAGCAAACAGGCCAATAATAAGAAGTAGACACAGCAACACATGTCGAGTCAGTTGCTGGTCTCCACTCTGCAGATACTGTTCTTCTTCCTGGGCTAATATGCAGCTCTGGGAGTTACACCGGCTCACACAATGATCATCTATAAAACAGCAAGTACAACAATTTGTAATCAGAGCTGTTTATTTGAATGCATTTAAAATTCATAATGACTTCCTAAGCAAACCACCACATATGCACATTCAGCTCAGAATCAGTATGTTATTTTAGATGAAATCTGAGGAAGACCCCTTCATGTTGTTTCATGGGAGTTCTACTTGTAGGGTGTTTTTAATCTGAAAAAGCATGAGTAGTATGCTTCTACACTATTCAACAATGTAATATTCATATACTTTTTTAAGGCCAAGTCAATAATTCGAGTTTTACTTGGGATGAATATACATATTAGTCACAAATACCCTATTTTGGCTAATGGTAAAACAAACTACCACTTGCCTTTCATTAATGAGTTTAAAATTTGCCTTAGGAAAGATATTTAAGGAACCAAATAAAAACATTACAAGTTTTATTCTCTTCACCAAATAAAAATCACAGGCATGGCTCTTCTCTGGCCTAAAATAGAGGTCTTTCCCTAGAGACTCTTGTTTTCCTACTTCAGCTCCACTATAAGCAGCATGAAAACAGGGGGAAATATTTTTACAAAATACATGTCTAATCTAATGTACAGTCTTGTTTTGAAGAGCCAATGACTAAAACACAGCATTTTATAGCTCTTACCCTCAAGCTAACAATAAAAACTTATTTCCTAAAGCCCCTTTCTAGAAAAGGACATATATTTCCAGAACATTAAACATGATCTAGCATAATAGCTACTGGCATGGGGGAAAGTTCACAATGTCGCTAAGTAAAAAGAAAGTAGGCTGCCAAACTATCTCTGTAATATGATCCAATTTTAATAATATTTGTGTATATCTTGGTGTAGAAAAATTCTAGCAGTATATATAATTATATACTGGTCTTAAAATATTATGTACAGATATTAGAAAAATGGATAAAAATAAATTTTCTTATCTTTCATTTGAGTTTTATAAACATTGCAATATTTATTTTGCCCATGTGCTGTGCCAGTGTTTTGGGGATGAGGAATAAATTATAATATTAAACTCTAAAATTTCTCATTTGCCCATGGTTTGATTTACTTTAGACTTTATTTTAGGCTTAAGGATGATATTAAATTATATGAGCAGATAAGTCCCATTTTATGATGGATCCCATTCTATAGAATTTTTATAAAATATGATCAGAAAATCTAAGAAATCTCTATTTTTGTTTTTAAGAATCATCATTATTAGTGAAGAAAATGACAGATAAAGCATAAGAAAATTTTTGGAGGCAAAAAGAAAAAGTTGTTAAATTACACATTGAATTTGTCAATGGGAATTACTACTATGTATACTGTGTAGGGAGAAAAATATGAGGAAGAAAGACTTGGGAATTCTGACATAAAGTAACATTAGCTTTAAAGGAGCGGCACAAAAAACTGAAAGACAGTTTATCTGGATCCCAAAAGGGGATTCCTATGAGAAAGTCAGCGAGGGCCCAACATCTGATGTATTTTTACTTCTTTCTATGGAAATGCCAATTGTACTATTTAAGATTCATTCCTAACCACAAATAGTGCCAATATACACCCTGCCTGGATAATAACTACTACTGCACCACTATGTTTAGTGAGCATTTACTTTGTACACCACTCACAGTGTTGAACTGCATACCTTATTTCTCTTTTTTATACTTTATTTATTTTAACATTCAATATTATTTTTATATTAATTTAAAATGCACAGCATAATGGTTAGATGCATACCTTATTTCTTATAATCCTTACACCATTTGTTACATAAAAACATAATGGCTTGGGCAACAATTCAATTGATGTTCACTTCATCATAAAGACTTTCTGTGGTTTCCCTTTCTAGTTTGATTATAAATAAGCATCATCAACTAAAAATGCATTGTAACTTCACATAAGTGTGTTCTAAATAATTGTTTTAAATAATTTGAAATTCAGAACACAAATGTGATTCAGTTTTTTTAGTCTGTATGCCAAAAGGTTATTACTTTTAAAGATTTGTTCTTATTTTATAAGGGTATATTTTAAGTATATGGACTCAAAATATAATTTAGCACTAATGAATTAGTCCTGGCCCTGGGGGAAGGAGTGGTGGAAAGGTTTCAGCTTAAAAAACAAACAAACAAAAAGCTGCCCCCCCAAAAAAGAATAATGGTGTATAGGGCAAACTTCTTGAAATTATCACTTTGGTCAAACTTATTGGAAAAACTGATGTGCATGCATGTGTGTGTATATATAAAACTACCTATTATTATGTAGGAACTTTATTTTCTTAAATGAGTATTCCATCTAAGCATGATTATTATCCTATTAGCACTTTCTCCCATCTTATTTGAGAATACATTTTCTCAAACAGTGTAGGTTCTATAGAAATTCTATGCAGAGTTCTTTTAAGGCATAAGCATAAGAAACTCCCTGTTTCTTAGGCCCATCCTCCTAGCCCAGAGGTACTTACTTTCCTCAAATGAAGGAGTCACAGGCCCACTAGCACTTAGGTTTGCTACTGGCTTTGTGGATGAGCAGTATAATTCACCATTTCCCATGGAGCAGGAGCAGCAACCTGTCCAGATAAAATAACACGTGAAACATGTGAGAATAGAGCCCAATCACAACACAAATGGACGACTTCAAGAGATGCCAAACAGAACAAACCAAACCAAACCAAAGCAAAACCAAAACCAACCAAACAAACAAAAAACCCAAACAAACAAATCCAATCATGCATACACACACATTTGCCACGCAGCCTCAATGAAAATGTTGTCACATGGTACCTATTAAAAAGTATTCAGATATGCTTATACAGAAAAGTTAACATTTAAAGAGTGTCAGACAGATTAGCTCCTTTGCATATTATCTTCTCACTGTATGAGACAAGGACAAATATTTTTTATCCATGCTGTTTTAATAGTTTCCACTATGTTTTGGGAACTAAGCATTTGAACACTTTTCTAAAATACAACTTTTATTTCATCACTCATCAAAAACATGCCCTAATGTTCTATTGCTGATTGTAGTTAATTCAAATTCCTTAGCCTGAATTTAAAAGCTCTCTAGGCCTTGGCCCCTCTCTCCCTATCCAACCACTCTCACAATTTGGCAAAGGCCCTTCCCTTCTTTCAGAACAATTCTTGAGTGTTCTCCACAAATCCCATGCTTATTTGGGTCTCTAGGCCTAAGTAGCGAGAGACTTACCACCCTTGTTAATTCATCCAAACTCTTTCCTCTAAGTTTAGATCAAACTCACTTCTTTCAAGAATGTGTCTCCTACTATTTTAGAAGATGCAATAAAAAAAAATTACATCTGTTTCCTTTTCAAATATATACTGCTGAAAAATCTCTTGTTGGTTTATAGGTAGATTGGTTTACAGAACTCACACTGAGACATCTACTACAGAGCTGTAATTTTCCTATATATGGTCAGAAAACTGCATGCATTGTCCGTTAAAACACTGCACACATATATAGACAATGGCATGCCTTGATGTGGATTATAAGAAAATAATAACTTCAGTAAACACTGTATTAAAATTTAATATGCTACAAAAAATTTAATTTCTAGGCTGAATCTTTTCATTGATAATCTGCTTTAATTCTTTAGTAGTGTTCTTAAAAACAAAGTTAAAAAGATTTCAAAAGAATGAAATCTACAATTTATAATAAGCTATTACAAATGTCTTTCTAAATGTACGATAATAATGCTATCTCAAGGTTAAAATAGAGCCACAGAATAATAGAAAAGAAAATACAGAGATCATCTGGCTCAGTGCTCTTATTTTCAGAAACTTGAAGGCTTAAATCAGCTAAGACAAATTATTAAGAAAGCAGATATAAAGCCAGCTCACTCCAATGATATAAATAGGGCACACACACATGCATGCACACACACACACACACACACACATAAAATTATGTATGGCTACCATGAAAAGTGCTATGGCAGTTTTTTTCATTCAAACATAAAAAGAATATAGAAGTAGCCCACTAGCCTTCTCTTTTATTAACCAAATATTTGGTCTCATATTAAAATGGATTAATTTCCTTTCAATCATAATTCTAAACTATAACATGTAAATGGAAGTGGTGGTCTTCAAGCCTTGCCTGAAAGCAAACAATAGACAGGTTTATAGGATAAATGTAAGAGTCCACAAAGAAAGTGAGGAAGGAGAGGATGCTGGGCATGGTCAGGATAGCACTGTGGATGTAGGGAAAGCGGCTTTTAAAATTTTAGTGGAAATATAAATGTAATCCTTGAATTTCCATTTTAAAAGAGAAAATGGTCAAGAAGGGTCAAATGAATGGAATTCTGATGATATAATCACAAAAGATCTAACAAAGAAATTAGTGAGCACCATCTATAAAATGAACTAAATAGGAGGCCTGACTGAAGCAGAGTTAATGGTGTAAGTCAGGAATGAGTAAACCACAGCCCCAACAGTCTTGTGAAGTATTATCAGCATGAGATAGGAAAGTTGAGGCACTGGGAACTTGTCCAAAGTCAAACAGTAGTAAATTGTGGAGTCAGGATGTGAACCCAGGTAGTCTGGCTCCAGATCCTTGTTTTAAACCAAAATGCTTTAATACTTCTAGTTTGAGACAAAAGAAGGGAGAGGGGGAGGAGGAAAGCAATGGAAGATAGTAAGATTTGTGGGATTTTTTTTCCTTTTAAAATAAACATAGTTAAAATGTTTTTGTTTTTTAAATCTTCTCTTTCACTCACATTTTTCCTCTCTTTCATTTATTGATATTTACAACCAATAGTTTTTTTGTTTGTTTGTTTGTTTTCTTGGTTGGTTCCCTGAGCAGGGATCGAACCCAGGCCACGGCAGTGAGTGCCGAAGCCTAGTCACTACACCACCAGGGAACCCCCACAACCAATAATTTTGAGATTAATCATCCATCTACTCCACAAACTCTCAAAATAAAATATGTACTATCATTTATACTTCTTAGCAAAGTAGTTCATGTCTATGAAATATCCACATGCACCAATAAATTAAAAATGCAGACTCTATTGCTGAGTTTCCTTCATGAGTTGAAGCAAACCCCGTAACAACTGTTCACACTTATTAACAATGTCACTACTTAGGCTCATATTTTCACTTATCCCAAGGAATGCTAAACATTTTCTAAAAAGACCCAAATATTTTACAGGCCACTGGGTCTCCGTTCAACAACTCAACTCTACCAATATAGTGTGAAAGCAACCATAATAAATGAATGAGCATGGTTGTGTTCCAATAAAATGAGTTATGGACAATGAAATTTAAATTTCATGTAATTTCAAGTGTCACAAAATATTAGTCTTCTTAAAAGTTTCCTCAATCATTTAAAAATGTAAAACAATTCTTAGCTCTTGGGCCATACAAAAAGGATGGTGAAGCAGACCTGGCCTACAGACTGTAGTTTGCAAACTCCGGACTTACACAATTAACTTGCTTTAATCAGGCCTCCCTTTTCATTTTATTGATGGTGCTTGCCTCAATTAACAAATGTAGGTGCTTAAGTTCCTAAAAAGAGCCTTACCTCACTTGTTACTTCCTTTTAAAAAAATCTCAGGTCCAAGGAAATTTTAGGATTTAACAAAAAATTTTAGGATTTCAAGAAAGAATTATAAACAAGAATCCAGTGAATGAACTTGCGAGCTCTTTCTATTATCGACTGTCATTCAAATTCTTCATTTGATAACTATCCTGTGATATTCAAGGTAGCTCAAAGAAATACCCTTAAACAAAACCTTTAGGACATGCTACACAGGCATGTAAGAGTTTCTTTATATTTAAGGATCATACTTGTTTCTGGGATAGCACTTGTAAAAGGTTCAGGTTCATTTATTGGCACTGGACTCTCCTCAAAAGCAGTGTTTCCAGTCTCTGCTGCTTTGCCATCCTGAGACTGGTTGAAGCCTTCATAGTGTCCTGCTTGGGTGGTACGGTTCATGCACATGAGTGATATTCCAGCTATCACAATGCTGCAGAACAGGGTGATTGATGTGATGATCATCTGCCAACATTACAAAAAGACAATTAGGCCACTTTCATAATCGCATCTTGATAATCTTAGAAGACTAGGTTAAGAGCACTTTTCTGGTGGAAAATGCAGTATCTCCATAGCTACAAGTGCTCTGAAACAATGGTTCTTAAAAAAAGAGGCAGAATATGGAAGGGATACAAATTACTTGTAGAAAAATTAGAGTTTGCTTGTAAAGATATAAGATGTCTAGATGCTTCTTTCACTATACATCATTGCCTTGGGTTTTCTCTACAACTAAGTTTTTGCTTGCTTAATACATAGTTCAAGCATACTTCAACTAAAGACTTTGTTATGGTAATAATACCAAAAATAAGTAATTATAGCTAATATATATTGAGTATTAACTATATGCTAGTACTAGTCTAATTCCTTTCTATGTATAATCTTATTCTCACAACCCAATAAATTCAAAATTACAAAACAGAAAAAAAGGGTAAGAAATTGAAATCATTTGAGGAGGCTTTTAAAAAAGACACATTCTTGGGTCTTACTCCCTGAATAATTTTTGATTCAGCAGGTCCCATAAGTCTCCTTCTTTATAGCTTTTCAAGCACACTTTTCCCCAGATACTTTTTGTTCTGAAATTTATACTTATTATAGGATTGCAAGTAAAGAATTTAGCTTTTATTATTACTACTAATTTACAAAGTGGCTTTAAATTAATCACTCTTTCCTGAATAAACATAATTCATAAATGTGTTTTGAGAAGACTCAGTAAGTTTCAAACATTTGGAGATCCTCAGCTGAAAACAAACTTAGACATGTAAAATCTTTAGCACATTTTGAGGTGTGACTTAACAAAGTGATATGGGATCACCAGTGTGAGATGCAGTAAGTTGGAGTAGATTTTCAAAATTACTTTTAATGTTAGTATAGCAAAACACATATACAAGCTAAAGAGACATTCTCAAGAACAGAACTGTCCATAAACTCTCCTCACCTGCTCTTTTCCATAAAAGAAGGCTGAGTCAATGCTATCTCCATTATGCTTTCCAGTTATCAAAAGAACACCAACAAGGAGAGCAGGAATTCTGTAATGAAATGGATTCAGAGAGAAAGAGGATGAGTAGTAGCAACTGCCGACAGGAGAAAATTCTGAGATATTCTAAATTGAATTACAATGCCTGGAGAGTGACAGAAAGAGACAGAACTGTTAGCTTGTTAATGGCTGTGGGCCATTACAAAGCACTGCACACGTTTTAGTCAGTTTGAATTTTGGGTCGATTTCCAAAGATTATTTTTTAGCTAGGCATCTTGGAACTCCAGGAGCCTCTGGCTTCTGTTTACATGTGGGTGTTCCATACTGCTGCCCATAGACAGTCCACAGGAGCAAACATTTCTTTTTGTGGACTCTGAGCCTATCCCAAAGCTGGTCCTGCTTCACTTTCTCCCACCTCTTTGCCTAGAGCTAATACAAATTCTTTCAGACAGCTTACAACTTTTTTTCCCCTTTGCCTTACTTGTGGCATAAAAGTTTACAAATACCAAGATGATGGACATGTTGTCTTTCCTACCTAGCCATGCTGATGGTGGTTCAAACTCCACGCCCCAAGACTGGTCTTTCTGGCTAGCAACGACCTAATAAATTCTTTCTTTTAAAAAGACTTTCAGCTGTGGAAGTTAAATGTTTTTGTTTAACACTGTACATACGGAAACATGTAAGCAAACAGAAAACTATGAGCTTACCCCCAGCCACATATTATGATGATTCCAACAGGAATTTGTACCCTCTCTCTCTTTTTCAAAAGAAACAGAGAAATTGCTAGAAGGCCTAAGAACAAGAAACAGAGATTGAAACATACATAATTATTCTTGATGTTGATCAGACTTCATGAAACTTTATTTAACCAAGCTTATTTCAGTAGCAGTCTATAGTTTCTGTTCTAGAATTTATTCTAAGTAAATGTTGTCCCCAGTATTTTGAAGCAAGTTTTCTTAATTCCAAATCACATGTGTTTTCCTTCCTATGTTGTCTTTACTCAAATCTTGTTTCTTACATGAGGATTTTTTCAAAAGTCCCAAATCAATCTTATTCTTTTGACTGATGTGTTTAGAATCTAATTATATTTGGAAAAAGATCATTTTTACGTGGCTATAGAACAATTCTAATAACAAAAACACTCTCACTCTGCTTGTGCTAAAGTACAGGCAATTTTTACTCAGATTTTGTTTTTAGAAAATGCCTCAAATCTAAATGATGGACTTTAATACAGATATAGTATGAACTTAATACAAAATTTTAAATTTCTTAAGATTTCCTTGTAACTTATACCCATTTATTTCTACAAGTAACATCTTATTTAATAAATTCTACATAACTATAGAGTCTTAGAACATTAGGGTTAGAAAGAACCACTGTTTTAAATTAACAGATATTTATTTTACAGATATGGAAACAAGGGTTTGCCCAAGCCACACAGCCAGCAGAGGGCAGAGCAAGACTAGAAACCCAGCCATCTGCTCTGCCTTAAGTCGAACTCCATTAGTGTTTCTCTCTTATCTGAGGGCACGGAGAAAGTTCCTAAGACATATTCTTCAGAATCTGGAAATTTCTATGAGAAATTTTAAGTCTTTTTGGTATATTTTCAATGATAATCACCTAGATGTCCATCTTATAACCAAAGTATAGTCTCATGATTTCAGGGCTTACATTTGGTTTTATATTCGGTTTAAGCCAAGTGAAGGTCAAATGATATCATAACACATGATCCAAATAAATGTTCTGTGGTAGTTTGAAGAGAGAAAGGCAGCGAGAAAAACAGGTCATAAACCCACATATGAAAATATAGGCAGGCCAAACTAAAAATAAAATCCTAACCAGAGAAGTGAGTTCCATTTTACATTTCAAGTTGATTCAGATTAGCACAAGATTCTTTGTCATGTCAATTAATGTTGCTAATTAGAATTATTGAGTTTATAGTTCTGTTTGACTCTCATCTGTGAATTTTCTTTGGTTTTAAAGTTGTACTCCAGGAGGACCCCAGAAAAAAACTGGAATTATCTTCTGGAAGGCTGACCCCTTGTACTACAGGCTTTGCCTGCTAGGTGAGTGTTTTAGGAACCCATCTACATCAGTGTACCTGCTGGTATTGTTGTGAGAGATTGTGTTCAGCTTCAGTGAATTTTTTTTGGAGACCCTTTCAATGTGTTTGTCCATTCATGATGGGTGATTTACACGAACAATGTGCAGCCACGACAACGCACCTCCCAACACAACACCGACTGTTCAGCAGTTTTTGACCAAAAATGGCATGACCCTCATCCCCCACCCTCCCTATTCACCTGATCTCACCCTGAGCAACTTTTTTTTTGTTGTTCCCCTGGATGAAAAATTTCCTCAAAGGGAAATGTTTTGCTGATGTGGAAGAGGCAAAACAAAAAAACAGCAGAAGCACTACAAGGCATCAAAATCGAGTTCAAAAACTGTTTTGACCAATGGAAAAAATGTCTTAATAGGTGTATTGCATCAAATGGAGAATATGTGGAAGGAAACTGAAGTTTAAACATGTAAGAATAAATACACATATTTTTAATAAATAAATTCTAGTGTTTTGAGGGTCCCCCTTCATATTAGCCATATATAAGGAATTCACACCTAGATTTAAGATTGTACAGATTAAGTAATATTGTGCTAGAAATAACATGAATCTACTCTAATGTCCTTGAGAACTGTTTTTCTTTACAGGGAACACACAGTACTCAAGTTGAAGAGATACTATACTACTACTGCTCTTTTCTAAATATGTTTGTACACTTACAGTTCCAGGTTTTCAAAGTGCCGACGGAACAAGTAAATGAATTGCCGAAATGTGCCAACTGTGTAACAGCTGCAAGGGCACTCTTTAAATTTCTAATGTTCATTATTTCTTCCTTGTGCAAAGACTGATATAGGAACACACCCAGTCTAGCCCTGGATCTCTTACTCATGAAGGTGTGAGAGCTCCTGCCTGAATCAGTTAAACTCTTTCAGCCTTATTTTGCTCATTTGCAAAATGAAAGATTTAAATCAGACCAGTATTTGTTTTCAAAAGTATAGACAACAGGTGGCACAAGGGTTAAAAGTTTTTGACAAGTTATGTTTATTTTAATATGTGCTTGAAAAAATTTTAACTAGCACATGAAACCTGGGATTTTACTGTATTGAAGCTCAATTTATTAAATAAAAATAGTGAGTCAATTTTGAGGGAAAGAAAGGCAAGTGGTATGCAGATATGACAAATGAGCATAGTATGTATATGAGTGAAACTGAAAATGACTGAATGAGATGATTTAAAATGACACTTTAGGTCTAAAATTCTGTTATAATAATCTTAATGTTAAAGGACACTTTCATCAGGGTCAGGAAATTTAGAACGTCTGGATAGATTTTGGCATGCCTGCTTGAACAGGATTTCAGGAAGATTATGTGATACATTGATCTATTTGCTGTTCTCTTATTTTCATTATAAATTGAGCCTTAATAAACTTAAGTATTAGAGATCAAGTTGGTTCATCTATATCTGGAAGTAAAGTCTTTAGGCTGTTTTAACTTGACATCTCATGGAAACTCTTATGCTATGCAATGTACTTGCCTTTTAAGCACTAACCTGAGATGTCATTAAAATGGCAGTGTGAAAGGAGTTCCGTGAACTCTCCCCTGGAAGTTACAAATTGAACTGCTAAAATTCAACCAAGGATTCCCTATGCAACATACAAACACAACTGAGAGAACCACAAAATGGAAAAATCTAAAGCTGGGTGAATTGAGGCAAACAGGGGAGGAAGCAAGAGAGTAGTGCAGAGGCAGGGGCCCAGGAGGCAGCCCAGAGCTCACTGTGGTCCTGGGAAAGAGAAGGAGTGAGATGACAGGTGTGCCTTTTCTGGCCAGGAGTATTCCTGTCTGAGGGATCAGCACATAATAGGACTAACCCAGCACTCAGGGCATAGACCTCAGGGCAAAGAACAAATACAGAAAATCAAAAGCCCTCACTGCCCGGCAGAAGCCAAAGACATGGAGCTTGGCTGCCCCTTCCACCTTCCTAGAGCTCACCTCCCCCACACCCAGTGTTTCTGCCAGGCTCCAGAAGAAACCATAGCCATGAGTGTTGGGTGAAAGAGCAGAATATCTATAACCCTGAGAACTGGGAAGACTGTTCCCGAGCAGCAGACCTATAGTGTGGCTAATTCTGGTGACAGGGAAGGAGCTGTAGGGGTGAGACAGCAACAGGTTGGCAGCTGCCATTACCTGGAGCCACGAACACACCTGCCAATTCTCCCAACATACCTCACCCCCACCTTTCCCAGCTGAAACCAGAGGGAGCACTCAGGGCAGCGAGGCACACAAATGCTGCTGCATCTGGCTACAGGGGCAGCACTGGAGCTTCAGAGGTTCAGAGCCCCATAGCCTACCACATCCTCCCACAGGGGTGGCGAACTATGACCAAGGCAACCTGGTCACAGAGGAGAAGCCCACCTCCCAGGAAATCTCCCACCAGAGTAACGCAAGAGAAAATAAAACACTGTAGATCAAAAGAGAAAATAAAATGCTGTAGTGATACCTAATGGAAGGCAAAAGAAAGACCTCTCTACATATCCCCCTGCTGCAGAATCCACTCCTGCAGATAGATGCCCAGTAAGAGAAACACATTAATTGCTATGAGTAACCAAGGGAACAAAGCTGCTCAGAAGGAAAAGGAAAAAAAATATCCAGAAAATGAACTTAAAGACATGGAAATATGTGACTTAAATGACAGAGAATTCAAGATTGCAGTTCTTAAAAAACTCGAGATGTAAGAAAAATCAGATAGGCAGTTTAATGAACTCAGAAATAAAATCAATGAACAAAATGAGTATTTTACCAAAGAGATAGCAATCTTAAAAAGAAAAACCACAAATAAAAATTCTGGGGATGAAGAACTCAATAAAAGAGATGAAGAATACAATGGCTCAGGAAACAGACCTGAACAAATGGAGGAAATAATTAGTGATATCAAAGATAGAAATAGGGGAATGATGCAGATTAAAGAAGAGAGAAACTCGAGAGATAAAAGAAATGAAAGAACCCTACAAGAGCTATCTGACTCCATCAGAAAAAGCAACATAAGAATAATGGGAATGCCAGAAGGAGAAGAGAGAGAGAGGTACAGAGAGTCTATTTAAACAAATCATCAGTGAGAACTTCCCCAGCCTGTGGGAAAAACCAAATCCTCAAATTCAAGATGCAAACAGAACACTTAATGACCGCAGTCCCAACAGGCCTTCTCCAAGGCACATTATACTGAAACTGTCAAAGATTAACAACAAAGAAAGAATTCTCAAGGCATCCAGGGAAAAGAAGACTGTAACCTATAAAGGAAAGCCCATTAGATTATCATCAGACTTTTCAGCAGAAACTCTACAAGCCATGAAGGAATTAAATCCAATATTCAAACTATTGAAAGAGAGAAATTGCCAATCAAAAATAATATACCCAGCAAGGTGATCCTTTAGACATGAAGAAGAAATAAAGATTTTTCCAGATATACAGAAACTGAGGGAATTTTCCACCACACAGCCTTCATTACAGGAAATACTGAAGGAGGCTATTTGACCTGAAACAAAAAGTCAAAAGGATATAGAACCATGAGCAAGATTATGAATACAGACAGAAATAGTAAATGACAACCCCTAAACAAAATAGGGCACCACACACTTAAATATATCATAAAAGGTAAAGAAGATACAAACATAAAAAGAAAAAGAGAAGAAGACAACTTGTTACTGCAACTCAGAAATCAACTTACAACATAAATAGGGATAATCTGTGACAACAAAAACGTAAAAGGGGAGGAAGTAAAGGTCTGAATTTGCAAAGGGGAATGGAAATAAGAAGAATGCTTAAGAAAAAGGAGTACTGTGTATTTGAAACTTTTACATAAACTTAATGGTAACCACTCCAAAAGAAAAAAATATCCAGAACTACAAAGTTGGACAATTAATTTCATGAACTCATCCTAGAAAAAGTGCTACATATCTTATTGCTGAATATTACTATGATCACTTTCAAAGTACTCTCCTTGGGAGCTATGCACCAATGCCAGAGCCTAGTCCACCCTTCAAAGCAATTTTGGAACTCTTTCTCTGGAATGTTTATCAGAGCTGTTGTTGTATCAAGTTGTTTGTACAATGCTGCCAAAGGAAGTGCATGGTGGCAAGTTCATGAACTTAATTGTCAGATTTGGGGTATGATGACAGCTCTGATGGCCATTCTAGAAAAAGAGTTCCAAAATTGCTTTGAAGGGTAGACTAGACACTGGCATCGGTGCATAGCTTTCCAGAGGGAGTACTTCGAAGGTGATCATAATGAAATTCAGCAATGAGGATGTAGCACTTTTTCTAGGATGAGTTCATGAAATTAATTGTCTAACCTGGTAAGACATATTACATAAAAAAAGAGGAAACAGAAAAAAAAATAGAATACCACCAAACTAAAATAACAGATAAAAACAAAAAGGCAAAGAAACAATGGAGACACTGATCTACCAGAAAACAAAAGATAAAATGTCTATAATAATCCTCATATATCAATAATCACCCTAACTGTAAATGGACTGAACTCACCAATAAAAAGGCACAGAGTAAAAGACTGGATCAAAAAACAAAACCCAGTACTTCCTAACAAAACATATCTCAGTTACAAGGACAAATACAGTCTCAGAGTGAAAGGGTAGAAAAGGAGACTTCAAGCAAATGGCATCACGAGAAAAGTGGGTGTACCCATACTTACATCTGATGAAACAGACTTCAGGATAAAGAAGGTAACAGGAGACAAAGATGGATACTTCATAATGATAAAGGGGACAATACAACAAGAATACATGACACTTATTAATACATGGCCCCAATCAAGAAGCACCAAAATATATAAAGCAACTACTAACAGAACTAAATGGAGAAACTGACAAAGCACAATTTTACAGGGAACCTAAACACCCCATTGACAGTTATGGATAGATCATCCAAACAGAAAATCAATCAATAAGGAAATACCAGCTTTAAATGCCTCATTGGACTAAATGGACATAACTGACATTCACAGAACAGTTCGTCCTAGAACATAAGACTATACATTCTTATCTAGTGCACATGGAACATTCTCAAGGATAGACTATATACTGGGACACAAAACTAGCCTCAACAATTTAAGAAGACTGAAATCATAACAGGCATATTCTCTAACTACAGAGCTTTGAAATTGGAGATCAACTGCAGAAAGAAAGTGGGAAAAATCACAAATACGTGCTATTAAAGAATGACTGGGTTAAAGAAGAAATAGAAGGAGAGATCAAAACATATATAGAAACAAATGAGAATGAAAACACATCATATCAAAATTATTGGGATGCAGCGAAAGCAGTATTAAGAGGGAAATATGTATCATTACAGGCCTATATCTAGAAATAAGAAATATCCAAAAAACGACCTAACATTACATCTTAAAGAATTAGAAAAAGAAGAACGAATGAAACCCAATGTCAGCAGAAGGAAGGAAATAATAAAAATTAGAGCAGAACTAAATGAAATATACAACAAAAAGACAATACAAACAGTAATGCAACAAAGAATTGGTTCTTTGAAAAGGTTAATAAAATTAACAAACCCCTTGTGAGACTCACTAAGATGAAAAGAGAAAAGACACAAATAATCAAAATAAGAAATGAAAGAGGAGAAGTCACAATAGATACCATGGAAATATAAAAGATCATACGAGAATATGATTCAATAATCTAGAAGAAATAAACACATTTTAAGAAACATATAACCTTCCTAGATTGAATCACAAAGAACTGGAAAATCTAAATAGACTGATCAATAGTAAGGAAATCGAAACAATCATCCAAAACCTCTCCAAAAGCAAAAGTGTAAGACCAGATGGCTTTACTAGTGAATTCCACCAAACATTCAAAGAAGATTCAATACATGCCCTCCTCAAACTCTTCCAAAAAATTGAAGAAAAGACAATACTTCCTAACTCATTTTATGAGGCCAACATTACCCTGATATCAAAACCTGGAAGGATCACACACACACACACACGAAACACTAGAGACCAATATCTCTGATGAATGCAGACACAAAAATCCTAAACAAAATACTAGCAAATCTAATACATTAAAAAGATTATACATCAGGACACAAGGATGGTTCAACATATGCAAATTGTCAATGTGATACACCACATAAAATAAAAGATAAAAATCATATAATTATATCAATTGATGCAGAATAAGCATTTGACAAGATACAACATCCATTTATGATTAAAACACCTAATAAAATGGGTATAGAAGGAAAGTACCTCAACATATAATAATGAAGGCCACATACGACAAACCCTCAGCTAATATTATACTGAGTGGTGAAAAACTGAAAACTTCCTTTAAAATCAGGAACAAGACAAGTATGCTCCTGTCACCCCTATTATTCACTATAGGATTAGAAGTCCTAGCTAGAGCAATCATGCAAGAGAAAGAAATAAAAGGCATCCAAATTGTAAATAAAGAAGTTAAACTGTCACTTCTTGCAGATGACATGATTCTTTATATAGAAAACCCTAAAGACTCCACCAAAAAAACCTACTAGAAACAATAAATGAAGTAAAGATGCAGGATAAAAATCACTGTACAAAAATCCTTTGCATGCCTATATCCTAATAATGAAACTTTAGAAAAAGAAATTAAAAAAAAAAACAAAAAAAACCTCTTGTAATTGCAACAAAAAGAATAGAATGCCTAGGAATAAACTTAACAAAGGATGTGAAGGACCTATATGCTGAAATCTATATGACATTATTAAAATAAATTGAAGAAGAAACAAAGAAATGGAAAGGTATTTCACGTTCATGGATTGGAAAAATCAACATAGTTAAATGGTCACATTGCCCAAAGTAACATATAGATTTAATGTAATCCCCATCTAAATCTCAACAACATTTTTTCAAGAAATAAAACAAAATATAATCAGATTTGTATGGAATCAAAAAAGACCCCGAATAGCCAAAGCAATTCTATGAAAAAAGAAGAAGGCTGGAAGTATCACATTCCCTGACTTCAATTTACATTACAAAATGACAATAACCAAAACAGCATGGTACTGGCAGAAAAACAGATGCACAGACCAATGGAATTGAACTGAAAACCCAGAAATAATATATATATGGGCAGATAATTTTCGACAGAGGAGCCAAAGACATTCAAAAGAGAAAAGAATGCTGCTGGGAACATTGGGAAGCCATTGCAAAAGAATGCTTGCAATCTGTTACCATATACCAAAATTAACTTAAAATGGATTAAAGACCTAAACATAAGACGTGAAACAATTGCATAGAAGAAAACATACATACTAAACTTATGTACCTTGGATTCAGGAATAACTGTATGAATTTTACTTCAAAGGCAAGGGAAGTAAAAGCAAAAATAAATAAATGAGACTATACTGAAGTGAGTAAAAAGTTTCTGCACAACAAAAGAAACCAACAAAGCAAAAAGGCAACCAACCAAATGAGAAAGCGTATTTGCAAACAATGCCTCCGATAAGGTGCTAGTATCCAAAATACATGAAGAACTCCTTCAACTCAACAACACACACAAAAAAATCCAATTAAAAAATGGGCAGAGGACATAAACAGACACTTTTCCCAAGAAGAGATATAAACAACCAACATATATATGAAAAAATTCTCAACTTCACTAGCTATCAGGGAAATGCAAATCAAAACCACAATGAGATACCACCTCACACCTGTGAGAATGGCTTTCATCAACAAGACAAGGAATAACAAGTATAGGAGAGGCTGTGGAGAAAAAGGAACCCTCATACATTGCTGGTGAGCATGTAAATTAGTATAGTCACTATGGAAAACAGTATGGAGGTTCGTCAAAAAATTAAGAATAGAGTTACCATATAACTCAGCAATCCCAAATCTGAAAACTGTTTTCTACAAAGACATATGTACCCTGATGTTTATTGCAGCAGTGTTCACAGTGGCTAAGACATAGAAACAACCAAAGTGTCCTTTAACAGATGATTGGATAAAGCAGCTGTGGTACATATACACAATGGAATATTATAATACTCAGCCATAGGAAAAGATGAAATACTGCCATTTGTGACAACATGGATAGACCTTGAGATCATCATACTAAGCAAGTAAAATATCAAGAATCATATGATTTCACTCATATGCGGGATATAAAACTGAAAGCAACAAAGGAATGAGACAAACAAACCAAAAAAAAAACTCATGGACAGGGACAATAGTTTAGTGGTTATCAGAGAGGAAGTGGCGAGGGGTGGGGGGTGGGTGGAGAAGGGAGGGAGGGTCAAATACATGGTGATGGAAGGAGAAATGACTCTTGGCAGTGAGCACACAATATAACATGTCAATAATGTATTATAGAATTGTACACTTGAAACTTATATAATTTTACTAACCTATGTTACACCAATAAATTTAATTTAAAAAAATGAAAAGCACAAATCTTTCTCTGTACTCTGAAGTTTTCATCTGGTAATTCCTTACCACATTGTTGCTTAACTTCAAAAGGCTGTTGACTTAGACAGACCTTGCTGTTGAGCTGGAAGGCCTGAAATCAAAGGCCTGTTCCTCACAGCCACTTCCTGACACCTGCCACCTAACAGACTGGCTGTCACCAGCCCCACTATTCTACTGCTTTTTTTTTATGTGCCATTTAACAGGTTCACATTTGTGGTATAAATACAAAACAGCCAGACAGATGCGTTTCACAAATGTACCACAATGTATGCATCCAAATAAATATTGTTTTCAAAATACCAATGTGCTAAACCATTTTCATATCCTATTTGGAGCCAGTTGAAATGAGAAACAGTCTTTCTTACTGGGTACTCTTCTACTTCAGTATCTTTTTATTCCTTACTTTTCTTGCTCTCATATTACCTCTTTCCCCTCTACTTAATAATATAGTTCTATGATTTGTTGAGTGTCTACCGTGTACCAGGTATAAAGAAGCATATTTCATTTAACTCTCAAAATAACTGTAAAGTGTGATAACCCAGTTTCCAGTCTTACAGATGAGGAAATGGAAACCATAAAAGTTTAAGTCATTTGCTTAAGGCAGAACCAGAATTTTTCAGTCAGTTCAGCTGGACTCTACTAGTGAGCTCTGAGACACACTTTATACACCTCATACCTTTCTGCCTATTCCCTTCTTTGTTCACCTGCCCCCAGTACCTGCCCTCTTGGTATATCCATAGGAGAGCTGTGCTGACTGTGGCCTAGAGCCAAAGACGCTGAGGAAAAGGACCACGTGACAGGAAACCACCCAAACCCAGGCAGAAAATAGAGTACATCAGGGAACAGAACTTAGCTTTGCAGACCGCCGATGTTAGTGGGAGTAACAGCCTGAAAGAATGCCTTACTCCTGTACTAGGAGACTTCAAAAAGAAGCTCTCTGCTTCTAGTGATGTAAGAGAGGGGACAGACCTAAATTTCCATTCATGATTCAACTTACCAGTCCATAGGTAGGTGCTATAGAGGGAGCTGTATAATAGAACAAACACCAGAATCTGTCCAACAAAATTTTTTTCTTTAACAAAATTCCATATTATCATTCCAGCACAGACAATACACTAAAGAAAAAATTATGAAAAAAACCCAGTCATATTCATGAGTCATATTCATGTTTTATTCACAGCATATATTATTAATCATTTAAAATCATTGCTCAGTAATTATCAACTATTGCTTACTAGTTATACTAAAGCTTCAAGTTTTATGGTAAAAAAAACATTGTTACACAGTCTTTAACAATGCACATATTCAATTGAAAAGATGACACCATTCTAAATACTAACCTTCTATTTAGTAATGGTTTACATAGAAAATGCTAACCTTCTTTCCATTATAATTTGAGACAAATGAAAAGATTTAACTTGAAAAATAAGGTTGTGAGAGTTTAATTTTTAAGGATTCAATTATTTCTATTAAAATGCAAAATGTCACTACTAACCTCAACTTTATATAGTTCAAGGCCTATTGCAATATTTAATAAATTAGGCATAAATTAACTTTAATCAAATTGTGATTGACTGCATTTGGTAAAAAAAATAGTTTTGACTTGATAACTGGAAAAACACAGAGAAATAATGTTCTCCTCTACAGCAGTATAATGAATGAGAAAAGCATAGCTCTAAATACTTGTTGGTTTACTAACCTGAGCGATGAGTAGATTAGTTGTAAGCATATGAGGAAGCTGTTTATATTTCTTACTCAAAAGAAGAATAGCGAGAGACCAGATCTTAAAGACAAAGGGTTCAAAAGTTATTCAAGTCTATTAGTCTTTATAATTCCTTATTAAGTAATTCATTGATTACCCTCTTTAAAGAATTCTCTTTATCTTGGTTCAGAAAGAAATTCCAATATTTTATTTACTTTAGCCTGTTAGTTCCCAAAAGGATATTAAGGTAAATTACTACATCTAAAGTAAAATAAAAAGCATGGAGAGAACCTTTTGTAAATTAACTGTCCAAGTGACAGGTTTTTGAAGAACTAATGCCTTGACCAGGGCCAGGTTCTAACTTTCCCTACCTCTGGTGGCTGGTGTGGGACACAGGTTCATAGCCAACCATTTAGGATAAGAGCTTAGATGGGAGATATGGTTACTAGCATGATTCTAACTTCTCCCTTTCTGAATCCACCATATTGGCTCACAAGTTATCTAAATTCCAGGCTGCCTTACTTCAAACAATGCATATTGCCTACCTTAAGATTAATTGTCTTATGTTTCTTATAGTTAAAAGGACTGGGTTTCTATTCTACCCCCAGTTAAGTTTGCTGGTTGATTTCCTTCTTTATTTTCCTCTCACTGTCACCAAAACTTACATCATCTCTCTTCCCAAACTGCCTTCTAATCAATGGGCATTAATTTTAATATGCAACAGAAGTAAAATTTTCCAAATATTACATTGATCATGCGTTTATCTGTTGCCAATATACATATTCATCCCCACCTCCCTTCCTTTAACAGTAAAAGTTGTCTTTCTTTTCCAGCCAGAATACGGCCTGAATTTAATAGACAACATGATCTTTAAGATACTCTAGTTGTCAAGTGTTTAAGTATTTAAATTAAACTAGATATATCTAAGAAGTTTCATTAACATGAAGTGGGTGGCTGGATGTGATCCCAAGAATCCTTCAACCCCATGATTCATTCCACAACAGCTAGTATTTGTATAGTTATTCATTATGTGCAGAATACTTTTCACATATACTGTCTCATATAATCCTTAAAACAACCCATGGAGATAGGTAAAATTATTAGTTCTATTTTATAGCTGAGAAAACTGTATCTCCACAGAGATATACAGCTACTTTGTGATAGGCCAGGAGCCAAATCCAGGTTTGACTAAATCTCATGCCTTGTCTGCTATACAACTCTAATTCTCAAATGGAAAGACAAAAATTCAGAAAGCTGATATTATGTTTTATGGGTAGGCTTTAGTATTCTCTGTTGCCTAAGAAATTAGATTTTTAAATCCATAACTTCCTGTTACCAAGCTACTCACAAACTCATTCTGTGGTTTTCATTCAGTTTTACACTGAAATGTACTTACCAAGGAGACCAGGCTGATGATACTTATATCAAAACTAACATTCTGGATGGCATATGCCAATGGCTTAGGGTCCATTGAAGGAAAGGTCAGTAACCAAGCAGAAACATACATGATGGGTGCAGACACAAATGTGCTTATTACCATCCCTGAGGTTATCTGCAAAGAAATCAAATTGAGGAAAGGGTCACCATTGCACTTAAACAATTATCTTAAACTTCAAATAGCCACAGCACATGAAGGCATTCTAAAATAAAAGCAAGAGTCAGTAAAAAGACTTCACAGAATCTCACATGTTATCTAATACTATATTACCCCTTTTTGAGAGTTCTTAAAAGAAATTCTATACTCAATTTATATTTGCACATAACAAATAGTAGACATCCCACTGCTGATGGTTATCTTCTATGTTCTAGGAAATAAACCATATTAATGATCTAATTAAACTGATGACCAGTTTCCTTCTATACTATTTCATAAAATATGGGGCAATAAGAGCCATTCAAAAAGAGAAAAATTATTATGCAAACATTTTACAGATTAAAAGATGGAACTGACTTTGGTTAAATAATTTTCTTCCTTCATGTTATATTTCAAATACCTTTACTCTAATGCTGTAGATAACATCTACAACAAGCTTGTCCAACCCATGGCCCACAGGCCACATGCGGCCCAAAACACATTCGTAAACTTTCTTAAAACGTTATGAAAATTATGCATGGACCTTTTTTTAGTCCATCAGCTAACACTAGCGTTAGTGTGTTTTATGTGCGGCCCAAGACAATTCTTCCAATGTGACCCGGGGAAGTCAAAAGATTGGATACCCCTGACTACAATATGCTTAAGACACTGATAACAATTTGATGCTAACTGATTTTATTTTTATTTTATTTATTTATTTGTTTGTTGGTTCCCTGAGCAGGGATCGAACCCAGGCCACGGTGATGAAAGCACCAAAGCCTAGCCACTACATCACCAGGGAACCCCCTAACTAATTTTATTAATAGCTATTTACTGCAGTTGATTATGTGGTGTTTTGCATCTGGTAGTTGAATTATCAATGAATGAAACAATTTTTTTCCTCAAAATTTACCCTTCTGTTACTTTAGCCTTAAGTAAATACAGCAATAAAATACTTGAAATTAAAAAAGGCTAATGAAAAAAGTCGTTGCTGAATAAAGACCACAGATTTAATAACTCTATTGTTATGTGATATTACATATCTTCTTATATACAATGGAGGAGCTTACAGATATCAAATTCTTTAAATGATGATTTCTGTGTTTTAAGAAGTCATTTGCTACTAACCACATAATCAAATTTAGAAAGTAGTATATACATACAATCTCTACTTCCATGTTGAACTGTGTAGCAAAGATAGCCACTCCTGGTGCTACAGGAAAGACACCATACAAAAATGCATAATTTGATAAACTTGTATGGTTCACTACACTGTTGCTTTTGTCCAAGAGTTCCACCATTTCTCTGCACAGAAGTGGCAGCACCAGGCTGAAAAAACAAGACATGCATCATTACTTGGTATCAAAGCATGCTGGTCCCCAAGGGGTAAATTGTTCTAGTGAGCTTGGTATTAGTTTATTCTTCTGCTCAGAAGATACATCTATTGGCATGAACACAGTCCCTGTATGCCCATTTGTAGATATTTTGTTAAAAGAACCAAGACTTCAATTTGGAGCCATTTACAGTGTAACATTTTTCTAGAAACACTTCAAACATCAAGGAATAGGAGGGGAAAAAAAAACCTCAGATTTTTTGTTCTACAAATAATTTTCTTGAAAAGTGTTTGTAAAAGTTGTAATACTGCCTGTTGTTCCTTGCTTCCTCAATTAGTTCATTAACATGTTAAAAGAAAAAAAAAAAGACTGACCATTTGAGTAAACTTTTTTCAAGAAAATTACTTAACTCATTTCTGAAAACAAAAGGCTGATCTTTATTATGATGAGGGGTTTAAATGGTTCAGGTAATAACAATGCTGCTCAATTTGATTCCCAAATCCAGTAGAAAAAGAGGTATCTTACAATTAGCTTTCCATCACTAGGTAAAGACAGAAAAGTTTAACAAAAGCAACAAAGAAAAAAATGAACAAACAAACAAATAACCCATGGACACAATCAACAGTTTAATGTTTATTTGGGGACGAGTGGGGAGGGGAGGGGAGAGGCGGGAGGAGGTGGGAGAGGAGGGGGAGCTAAATATAAGGTGATGGAAAGAGAAGTCACATTAGGTGGTGAACTTATTATACAAGGTGACAATGCACTGTAGAATTGTATGCCTGAAACCTATGTAATCCTTGCTAACAGATGTCACCCCAATAAGTCTAACAATAAAAATAAATTTTAAAAAAATGAACTGAAACAACTAAAATAGATTTATTCTGGTAAAGAGTCAATTATTAAACAAAAGTTGCATATGAACAGTAGCTAAGCTAATAAAGCTTTCCTTTATAAAGAACAACACCAAGGTTGATGAAATTGTCACAGCAGCACCTAGAGAGATGCTCTAGGATGGAATAAAGAACTATTTAAAAATATATATATTGAGTAGGGATCAAAGTCCCAGGAACAAAAGATTTAAAAGGTGAGAATATTTAAATTTTACTTAAAAGTTCAAGTTGATAATACTATTATTGTTAGAACTATAGTATTGTAGCAATACAATTATTGTTTTATTTCTGAGGAGCATGCTATGATAAATAATATTCAGAACTTATATTCATTTTTACTATTTTGAAAATATAGATACTATTTCATACTGCACTAGTCTCATGAATTGAATTGTTGATACAAAAGCTGAACTTAATAGTTAAGTATGCCCCAAGTTCCCTGGGATAACCTTGCAGTAAAATCAATGTCACCTGCACCATGAAGTACATAACTCCATGGCTAATGAACGAAGTAAGCTAAAGCACTGTTAACTAAGGAGCTGATGAGAACTTTTTATTTGCCAGGCTAGGATGAGATGGCTGATAGTAATCATTCATTTTGACTTACTTTTTCTATTTAGAAGTTCAACCACCCACAGAATTACAGAATATTTCCCCTAAATTCATAATAAAAAAGTTTATTTTCAAAATTATTGTTCTCATCATGACTGAGATGATTTTGACTTTAGGATCTTAACAGATTTAGAATTCAGAAATCCCACAAAATTCTTTAAAAGTATGATCGAACTGGGACAGTAGGAAATATTAAGTAAAATTATATGAAAGCTGAAGGGAAACCAATAGTCTTTATCCTCAGACAGTAAAATGGAAAGGATAACCAACGTGGAATAAGGAAATGACTTTCTACAATCGACAAACATCACATTTTCCTTAAAGTCAGGCTATTCAATTAGGAGGAATTATTATGAATTCTATCAGACTATTTAAAGGAGAAATAGCTGCAGACACATCCCAATGAACTGACTAAATAAGCCTTTCACAAAGTATAATTCTTAAGTTAAACAAGTGAAACTTACAGTTTAGCTGTGATGAGAAGAATCAGTACAACAAATGCTGACTTCTTCAGTTTCTTTATTTTTCCTACCATTGTAAGACCAAGATAAAATAGAGCTGATCCAGAAAAAGAATTTGCAAGTCCATCAAGAAAATTTTCCATATATTCGGGCACCTTTTGATCAAGAATAAAATTGAAGGCAATGCCAATGAAGACCATAAATACTATTGGGTTCTGTAATACACGAAGAAGTCCAAGTCCCACAATTTTTATTTTGTTTTGAGAAGCATTTTGACTGTCTTTCCATTTCTGGATTTCACAGAAAATGAACCCTATAGGATTTAACATCATAAGAGATATTGGTGCCACCAAATAAATGTACTGGAGATATTCTGGGTATGTAGTTTGATATAAAGCTTCAACTGCAAAACAAGAATTAAAATTGATTTTAAAATGATTACCACAGAAACATAATAACAAATTATGTGTACAATGTATTCTGTGCTTAATTACAGCATATTATAAATTAATCTAAATAGTGCAGGATGACCTCATTAGCCTTGTTTTGGAAAAAATACATTATTAGTAAGAAAGCTAAAAAGAAAAAAAAACCATGTTATAAAATAATAATCAACTTTTACAAATTATTTTTAGTAATACCCACTAGGTTACTGAGTAGAGGCTTAGACTAGTCACAATAAAAGGAAAGAATGTAGAATTCCTAAAAGAAACAATTCAAATGTTTAAGTGGTAGTAGCAACAAAGTGGTTGTTGGGTTCTTTGAGAGAGATGTTTCACTGAGTGGTGAAGAACAAGTTAGGGTACAGAGGACTGAGGAGCAAGTTGGAGACAAGAAACTAAAAAATGAGCACAGAGGTGATGGAGTCCAAGCTATACCAGAGAAGACATAAAGATGGAAGACAGCTGACAGAAAGCTGAGGGGTCAGAAACTGGATGGAGTTCCCTGTGAAGTCTAAGAATTACATGTTGTTGGAAGTGGAGCAGTTCAGAGGAAGTCAGGTAGTGAGCTGCTGAATTTAGTACTTCCCAGATGACTAGGTCCAGGATGACCTAAGAGACCATGTTAGTTGGTGGATGAAATGGAGTAGAGGAAAACATCACTGCAGATGAGGTTATAGAGAATTTGATGGGTTATTCACATAAATGCTAACGTCAAGATAATAGCAAAACTTGCAAGTAGAGAAGTTAACAGTGAGCCTTCAATGAAGCAGGAGGAATGACTAGAATGAAGTCAACAGATGACAACAATGAGGTTAAGTGGTCAAGCAAGGCAGCATGAACCTCAAAGAGGCAGCTTTTATGAAAGAGCAAATAATAATGGCTTAGCAGTGGTATAAGGTGGCAATGAGCAATACAGTCCTGTCTACCACCACTCACGTAATATGCAGGCAAGAAAATGGGCAGCCCTCACTGGAGAGGAATCAAAGGGAATGGATGGCTTTAGGGAAGACCAGAGAAGATGCCGAAGAATTAGGGATGGAAAGGTGGATGTGAACTGTTTGAGAGGGGAATACAGCAGAGTCATGCATACACATTTAACTAACACAGATTCCACTACACTCTCTTAGGAAAACAAAAGCCTTTTTTTTTTTTTAAATAAAGCTTGTTCCTAAATCAAACTAATTACTTCACTTGCTGTTCACTGAAGAACAACAACGCTGGAGGAAAAAACTTTAGGAGAAATGGTACAACATACACAAAGTATGTGTGCTATATTGTGTAGATGACTTAAGAGATTTTTCAAGAGTCTGACTGTACACAAAGACTTTAGAACTTAAACACTGCATAAGCTGAGTCTCCTTAGAAAGGGTTAGATGGGTTGGATCCAATTGTTAGCAGTTTTTTGGTGGAAGCGAGGGTTGGTGGCCTCGTCATGGGTTGATCAGGGCAACATAGAGACTTGAAGTAAGCAACCTGGTCTCTAGGCATATTTTTGGCAATGAGTTCTGAAATTATTCAATCTAATACATCAAGGCTAATTCATAAGTAATTTGAAGTTAAGAAAGATAAGAAGGACAGCCACACTCACTCACAAGGATGGAGGCAATCATGCGAAAAAAATGTAAAAGATTAGCTTTCTCAATTTACATTAAGATAAAGTGACACAGGTAGGAAAATATATTTGTTTACTTACTCAGGATACGTAAGTTCAGTTAATGTCATGCACATGTACCGTTAAAGTTATATAACTAGATTACTTAACCTGAAGTTCACCTTGTTCTCATTAGCTATAATAAAAACTTCTTTTTTTATAAGGTTTCCTTTTTTAAGCTAAGCACATACAAAAGTCTATAATAGTTCCAAAATTAAGCAATGGTTAAACAAAACATATTTGATTACATAAAATTTTATAAATTTTTTCCAATTTCCAAATTAAATATGCCAGCTCTATAACTCTTAGTGGTTTTTCATGTTTCATAAGGTTTCATCTTTTAAGTATAAAAAGCAGCACTTTTGAAAACTATTCCTAGGTACCTACACTTATTCTGATTAGATATTCTATCTCTAGGAGAAGGACATCCATACCTGCCCACCACTGAATTTCTAAAACGGAGTGTATTTTGGAAAAGCCTCCTGCTTTCAGTATGAGTATAAGAATTTTACCAAGTGGCCAAGATAAAATGCAGAAAGTAATTTTCTTTGACAACTTACAGTGCACAAAGCCCCTGAAGTTTTCCCAAAATTTTCCCAAAATTTATTTTCCTGGCACACTGGCACTTAATCACCATCATATAATAGGCTTCGGATTATTTTAAAGCTCAATGCAAATTTGAGCAATAGTTTTTATTATCTATGACTAGCCAATCACCAAGCAGTTTCTTCTTTTGAAGGATCTTCTATATTTTCTCCTCTTGGTTGCTCCTACAACCACTAGTCAAAAATTACAAAACTGGGTTACCTAATGTGTTTCCAACTAATATTCTTTTGTTTTTTCTTGACCAGTACCTTTATCCATTTTATTCACTGCTGACAATACCATCTAAAAATCTTAACTTTCAAAACATAAGATTTTTCCCACAGCTTTCACCACCCACAAGAACAGCTATAAAACCTTTCTTTTGACATTCACAGTTCAATCTCCATTACTGGCCTATTATTTACACAGCTCATCTCTCTGGGTATATCAGAGAGATGGTATTCCTTAGGGGAAAGTCTCCATAGGCTAGTTTAATATCATAGGTAACCAGACAAATACCAGTTTCATAATTAGTTCTACATGCTGACCATCATACCAACTTCTTGAAATCTCTCCTTTCTTTTCTAAATCTTGCCTCAACCTTCCTAATGCCGCGACCCTGTAATACAGTTCCTCATGTTGTGGTGACCCCCATAAAATTATTTTCGTTGCTACTTCATAACTGTAATGTTGCTACTGTTACAAAGCTAGCTGATATGTGTTTTCCGATGGTCTTAGGTGACCCCTGTGAAAGGGTCGTTCGACCCCCAAAGGGGTCGCGACCCACAGGTTGAGAACCGCTGGTTTAAGGCCTGTGTCAGGTACCACTTCTTCCACCAAATCTTCAATCCATATCACAGATCTCCTCTTCTCTGGATGGCTTTGGTCATTTGTTTCATATTAGTGCCACTTTAACAAATTCTAAGTTCAAATCCATATATAACCTCCAGTCCCCAGCCACAGCTCTGAGCTAATCTGAAAATAGTTGCTGAATGGAATGAACGTATCAATGAATGTCGAAGGTTTCAGAGTAAAAATGAATTTTGTAACATACAGTAATTTATATCTAATTGTTGTTTATCAAACCGTTTTCTTTTTATAGCCAAATTTTCTTTTTTTCATATTCTGAATATTTATAAAGCAGGTTACTCCTGGGATATTTTAAGTCAGTTGAACAGGTATTTGAAGGCAAAAGAAGTATAGTCTAGTGAGACGATAAAAAAATTGGGAATAAATAAATATTTGTTAAGTTACTAGAAGAATATGGTTAAACATGGAAATTTCAGTCCATTTCTGCTATTCATTTACAGAATTACTTAACATTATATCTTTATTAATTGATAGTGCTATTCTTTTGTTACCAATCTGAAGATGGTTTTTCAAATCTTAATAGAATAAAAAATGAAAGGAGTGACCCATATTAACAAATTAGGGTTATAATCATTATATCAACTATTAAGTTCTAATTAATACTAATAAATAAGGCTCTTGAGGGGAGGGGAGAATCCCACTATGAGGAATTATTATATAGCTTTGAAGAACTAAAAGACAAAATTAGCCACTTACTGTGGCTCCTATTTTGATTCTAGCAGGTTTTCAATCCTGCTAGAATCAAAGACCCAGACAAGATCATTCTATTATTTAATGCTTCATTTCCTTTTTGTTTACAACTGAAGCACTAGAGCATAATTATGATTAATCAGGGTACTTATGCTATCAGCATTGTTTGAAGAATAAATTATAGGATTTAACTATGCCCTATTAGAGTCTTTTAATGACAGAGGCAGGGAACAATTCTGATTTGCTGAAATCAACATTTCACCTTGGTAGATTTTTGGTTTCTTCTCACACTCAGATTTAAGGATCTTTGCAAAAATCTGTTCTAAAAAAATGAGCTTCTTTTTTATTCTGTAATAAGGCACTGTAGTTTTCTGTCACTTGGGTATAGATGAGCTATTTTAATGTAGTTTCATAGACTGGTATAATTGTCATAGTATGAAACATGACTGTCCTTTTTCTTTATTCATTATCTACCTTTATTTGAGTCACCTGTAAATTGGACTGATGTTGTGGAACAACTGCAGTCTTAAAAAGCTTATAAGCTATGATGTTTACCTGCGAATGAGAAAGTGGGCATTCCTGGTAGAGGCCACATAACAAACTGAAAGGGTCTTCTCTCTAGAGAGTTTTCTCTGTTCACGCTGAAGGAGCCCAGAAGGCAGATGGGCTTGGACAGCAATAATAACCTCACCGGAGCAGACACATGATCCTGTAGTTCTATATCACACCTTCCAATCTCCAGGTATATGAAAAAGCACTTCTGTCTATACTATTGGTTTCTAGTAAAGTTATTGTCTATAATCTAATGTTATAAGAGCTCTTATATCATTTGTGATTTGAAAACGAACAAAAAAACCACCACAAATATTACAACTCAAAATCTATAAGCATTATCATCATGGAAACTGGGCTAGCCCACTGCTGGGATGATTATTACCAGACTCACTGATTAATGTGGGACAAAAGAAGAGCAGAGATGGCTATGGCTGGCTACGTATTTTTTAGTTGGAGAGTCTGCCTTGGTATGAAAATGAATAAACTCATTTAATAGGTCTTTTCCTACTATTACTAATTTTATGTAATATTTATAGATTAGTATAAATACAATAAAAATGTTGATTCTCTCTGAAAGTAATATATTACAAATAATAGGTGGGTTTTCTAAAGAGTAAATGGGTATGTTATATAACTGTGTGTTATAAGAGAATGTCCTGGATTTAGAACCAGAAGACCTATGTCTCAGGCACCTGTAAGCTGTGTGACCTGGGATAAGGCAATTAAATCTCTGTAAGCCTGTCTCCTTATTTGAAAAGAAGGACAATAATTCTGTCCTACCTGAAATAAGGCAAGTACATGAGGAAGTATTCTATAAACTATAAAGTTACTAATATTAGTTCTGCTTAGTTATGGGCTTACTAGTCTATGAGAGCATGAAACTATATACTTACAGTTTATGTCCAAATTAAGATATAGCAATATGTAATAAATATTTAATACTATGATACTGAGCTACTTTTCAGGTCCTTCTACCATAAATACCTTGACAAATTTACAGTATTAATGACTCGGAAGAGATGGATAAACACATTAATTCCTTGCTTTTATTTCCAAAGTTTTTATTTAAATGATTGGTTCATCCTTAATTTTAAAATTCAATAACCTCAAAGGAACACCTATCTAGTTTCTGACTATTTACAGCTCAGTTATCCAAGAGCCTAGTTTTCCCCCTTAATAAACCTTCTGCTTTATTCATAGTTATTTAATTTTTAAGGTATTATCTGTTTCTGGTAAAAGAGACAGAGGGTCAAAAGAGGAGAAAGATGAAAAGTATAGTCCATTACAATTGTTTGGTGCCAGTGGTGAGATAATCTTGGGAGTGGGGGTGTCAAAACTACTGGATAAGTAATCTGAAAGTTAATGGTAGATTTCAATTGTCCATTTTATTTAGTTTCTTTCAGTCTCTGCACAGAAGATATATCAGAAAGGACTTTACCGACCCCTTACCTCAAGGAACACCTCATCCCTTTATACTACTTTATGTATTTTTATGGCCTTTGTCGTTACCTGATACTATTTTAATTTTAATTTTATTTTCCCATTAAAATGTAAATTCAGTATGTACAAGAATGTTGTTCACAGGTGTATTCCCAGCAGCTAGCACAGTCACTGGTACATAACGAGTCGCTATGAATGAGTGAATGAATGAAAGAAGGGATGACTAGACCCATAATATTCAGGTCTTCAGGTTATGATACATAATCAAAGCACAACGTAAACTTTAACTTAAAAATAAAAATATAAAAAAAGTAGTTATTAAGTATACAATTTGTTTGTGGCAGAGTGTTCTGGAAAAAGAGAAATGTTCCCTTTCAAGATATTTCAAATCCCAAATTGATATGTTTACTGTTTCATCAGGAAAACATACTCAGACACACAAAGAAACAAAAAATTAGGCTGCTTTAAAGAGTTGGAAAAGTTGGTAAGGTGAAAAAAACCCTTACCATTTTTATTCTTAAATAAGGAATTAACTTCAATTAAAGTACATGGACATTTTGAGTTTTAATGAGGTGGTAAGAAAAATAAGGGAGGGAAAAAGTCACTCATAAATTTCCACTGCTAACATTTAATAATGACTATTTTTATATGGATGTGTATGTGCTTATCTTTTAAAATGTAATTTAAATCAGATCTCTTTTGGAAATAAAATTTCAGAAATTATTATTGAGAAGACAATACTATTAGAAAATTCATGAAGTTTATTTGGAGATGATAATTTATTTTAGGTAGACCTTTGAAGGGACCTCAAATTCTGAAGTTAAGGAAAAAATATAATTACCTTAATATGACATATTTAAGAAACAATATGAAAGATTTCTTCTATAAAAGTAAATACTATATCTAACAAATGCTTAGATAAATTATAACCCTTAAATTTTTTACCTTCTAAAACATTTTTTTTTAAAAACTTAAAAAATAAAAAATAACTTACCTATAGGATATCCCAAGGCAAAGTCATTACTTTGTGTAGCAAAAATAGGGAAGAGTCCAGCTTTGCTAAATCGACTATCAGGACTGGCAACCAATAAGGTTAATACACAGACAATGAAAAATACAGAGGCTTTGGCAATTAAGATACTATACAGGAAAGACCAATCCACATTGGTTAAGTTAAGTACAACCATGTTTTTGAATAATAAAGCTGGAAGTGCAAATCTGGAGACAAAATTTCCCAGTCCTTTGGCCTGTGTTGATGTTATGACATTGGCCCTTCCTGCTATGTAGCCACAAAGGACGATGCCAAAGCATTCTAGTAAGGCTGGAAAAAGCCTTGTTATAGACATTGAAGGTGGGTCATTAGTGGAATTAAATCCATGCATTGCTATTGAGGTCATATTGACTGCAATGGTTAAGTTCTTGGCAGGTAAGTCAGAAAAAGAATTCATTTTCATTCACCCTCCAACACCAACCGGATCTCTGGAAATAAGGAGGAGAGATTCAATGTGAGAATCAATAAGAACAATTATAGTTGAAAGGACATACTAGCAAATCTAGACTTATTAAATGGTCAAATAAATACACAAACTTTTCTTCAACTACCATCAAGGAAAAATACAATCTGAAAAGAAAAAGGGTGGGAGCGTTTCCTAGCTAACAATAACCTCTTTATTCTCAAAGGTGGCTCAGATCAAACTATTTATGTTTTTGAGTATCAGACCTGAGTAAGGTAAAATCCATCAATATTTCAGCTGCAGTGATACCCTGGGATCCCCTTCAGTGATCAAAAGCATGGAGCTAGAGTCTCTGCTGAAGGTTCATCTGCATCAAAATTCTCCAGAAATTTCACAAGTGCTCAGGTCTAGACCAAGGAGACACACTGGACAGAAGGGGTCTTTCCAGCATGTGGTCATACTTGTCAATAGGATAGGAAGAAGGGTATAGTAGAGTATCACTTATTAGCTTTGAACTAGTATATTATTTTTCCTGACCTCATCTGTGTAATGGTAGTAACGGTACCTACCTCATAGGAACTTGAAATTATTCAAGTAAAGTCCTTAAAGTCAAATCTGGCACAAAGTAATCACTTAAGAAAAGTTAAACATAACTTTTGGTAGCATGTAAGACAGAGAAATGATGGCATCTCATCAACCTACTCATAATTCCTTTTACACCAGCCACACATATTAGCCTCTTGAATGCCCATGGTCCCTTTGTGCCATATGGACTTTGCACATGCAGTTAATTCTAAAATATTCTCTTTTCTACCCACCCATTACACAGTAATACCTACTCATCCTCCAAATCATACAGTTCAGGAGTTGCTTTATCAGGTAAGGCTTCTCTGACCCCATAGGCAGGCCAGGAGTCTTTTTCAAATAGAATCACGTTCCTTACCTTCAAGCCACTTTTCTTGTTTTATAATTATACTATGCATTAGAGTGACTATTTGATTTATGTCCATCTCCTTTACTAGACTTTTAAGTGCCACAGAAACAGGATCTGTGCATGTTTTTGCTTACAGTGTGTGGCACACAGGAGATTTTCATATGTGTATATTTATTTCACTCTTTAGTGAATCAATGTTCTCTTTTAGGAACTATCTAGTTTTTGGACAGAAATCTCTTTTTTTTTTTTTGAATGATAAAGTATTCTAAGTTTTTCACTATTGCAACAGGTCCAAGACCACAAAATATGTTCTAAAATGTTCTAATGATGTTCATAAAATGTTAAAGAACACAAAATATGTTGTAAAATGTTCTGAAGATGTTCAGAAAATGCTAAAGCAAGGAAAATTCTTTATGCTAATATTACAATACTTATTTAACTCCCCTCTTGCTGCCAGGGACACAATGAACATGAGGCTTGGACAACTCTGCAGCTAATCAATTCTTATTAGTAACTTGAAATTAATATGGCAACAATTGCTGTTTGCTAAGTAATTTTTCTGGATAAACCATCTTAAGTGGTCTTATATAAGGTAGAATGTAGAAAAGCTCATGCTTCCTGAAATTTACAATGCCTAGGTTAAGTTCTCAAACACCCACATCACAGTAAAAAGACTCAGATGGCAGGCCACAGACCAGCAAAAACTGATACTCAGAGGTGTGAATGAGATAATTTTCTTTGTGCTACCCTGGTATAAACTGAACCATTAAAAAGAAAACTTAGATTTAATCTGGATCAGCACAAGTATTTTTCTACTAGGATTAGATAGGAGTGGTCAATATACACAAATCTTACAATACTCACATACTTGAAGTTTAGCAAGTAAGCATCAAATTATATCCTGGGAAAGCTACTGGTTGGTACATGTACCTATAGTTGAAGCAGGAGCTGGTAAACAATTAAACAAAGGGGTTAAACATCTGGAGCCCTTAAAGAGGTGGACTTTAAAAGGCTGTGCTAAAGAACAAGGTGGTAAACTAACCCAGTTTTCTGTTATTTTTTCAAAGTTCCCTATATTTCTTTGCCTGGAGTATTAATAACTCATAATGCTCACTACCCCTAATTTGTACCACACTGGTATATCAATGTATTCCAATAATTTTTTAACCAACAGTTTTAACTAAATTAGTAGATGTTCAGTAAAGAGTCAAACAGACCTGAACCCAGTTTTAAGCCTTATTGCTTATCAACTCTTTGGGCAAGTTACTTAGCCTCTCAGAACCTTAGCTTCCTCATTGTAAAATCAGAGTAAAAACTTCCTTAGAGGAATATTGTGAGGACTGGAGATTTTATGCACAGCTTATCACAGTAGCTTATTGCAAAGTAGGCTTTCAATAAATGGTAGTAAGAGATTAGGACTTGTAGTCCTAATAATAATGATAAGAATGGTAACAAATTAAATGTAATTGTCTCATGCCAGATCTTCAAATAACACTTGGTATTAAAGATCCTCCAACAAAAATAGAGGGATGGGGTCGGTTGTAAGATCATCAGTTTTTATTTTATACCAAATGATTAAGAGGAGTTTAACTTAGTTTGATCATAAATAGTTGTTAGCAGGGAAGAGAAAACTCTTCAGTTTTCTCAAGGTGATGGTCAAATAGTTGGTTGTAGTAGTGCCCGTGTTTCCTTTTAGTGTGTTGAAAATTAAGAGAAAAACTGAAAAGTAATGTACCCTTTTCCATGAAGTTTCTTTTAATGTTCCTCAACATTAGCAAAGCAATATATCTGTTAGTTGAAGGAAAGTCAAAATAACCAAAATGGACTTTACAGAGTTTTATCTCATCTTAATCTTTTTCCCCCTGATGGGAGGAAAATATGCTTTCTAGAGCATTCTTTTAAAATGAATTGAAACCACAGCAATGAAGTGTATGTAGTTAAAAACTTATATCCAGTTTTTTTTCATCTCATTAAAACATGGCTTGTTACAGAACAAACGACTTGAGCTGTCACAGTAAAAATCGCTCACTGATCACTCACTGGGATAGGGAGTGGAGAAATGCTACATAGAAATCACTTTGGACTACTTCATATTTGGCTTGGATAGCATCAGAGAACCACTGAAATTGTAAACAACTGATATTATTAAGTGAAAATGGGGAAGAAGGTTCTGATTAACTTCAAAGAGAAAGCTTTAAGCTCTTAGGCTATTTCTCAAACACCCAATATCCTTTATCCGGTGGGAAAAGCATAATACAGTGCGGTACTATTAAAGCCCCCTTCAACATCAACAGTCACACCATCCACCCACTCCCATCTACTTGTAAAAGACCAAATGTCCTCCCTAGAGACGCAGGGTGCGGAGCCATAAGCACTGCTCTTCCCTTGTCGTCAGGGATAGACTTTGGCCCTCCAAGATCAGGGTGTGGAGAGTCGCTAACCATACAGGCTGCCCAAAGAACGCTGCCACCCAATGCCTGGGCAGGCAGCAGTGGAAGTGTAAAGGCAGTCTGTGCCTGGGATAACAAGTTGGGTCATTCAGCTTCCCCAGGGAATGGGAGTCACAACTCCAGTGTAAGTGACATGCTTCAAAAAGGGGTAAGGGAGAAAATTTGGGGCAACTCTCCAAATACATGAGCAAAAGCTCCCAGGAGGACAGATACTGAGGCCACCGCTTGATAGCGATAAAGGGAAGAGGCCGAGAATGACAGGGCAGATGCACGTGCAACTAGGTGCTCCTCGAACTGGGGAATGGTAGTTCTGTCATCGGAGGGGACAAGCCGCCTCTTTTCGGGCAGGCATGCACGTCCTAAAGGAGGGCACTATGGGGCAGAGGAGGGCAGGCGATGGCAGTGGGCTGCGGGCCTGGGTTCTGCCCACTTCCTCAGACTGGGAGGGCGTACGTACCGAGGGTCTGCAAGCCCAATCCAGGACGCATAGGTCCACACCCCGAGATCCATCTCACCTGCTACGTCTGCAGCCCTCGGGCCGCGAGGAGAAGGGAGTCGGTGCTCGCTGTGGGCCCAGCAGGGAGGAAATCACCGTCTCTCACACCCCCAGCCCTCCTCGCAGAGAGCTGCCAGCTGTCGGCTGCAGCAGCTCAGTCACGTTCGCCAAAGTGAGGTGAGGAGAAGCCGTGGCCGGGTCAGCTCCACCCAGTGCGATACCGCCCCGCCCCGCCCCCGCGCACCCCGCGCGCCCCGCCTTTAGGCCCCGCCCCTCGCCACGAGCTTCCCAGCAGCACAGCCTCCGGCCCCGCCCTTAGGCTCCGCCCCCGGACTGCCGGAACGCTGAGGCACACGGTCCCCTATCCGGGCTCGAGCGAGGAGCTCACTCACTGATTACAGAGACTTTCTCGGCGGGATTTCCGGCTTTCTGGCTCCCGCAAAATGGCGGCCGCTATGGGTATTTCTAATTCTGATTTCCTAAACTTAGAGGCATTTAGTCTTTCCGCCTAATGGCTTCGTGTGATCCGCCAATTCCTCTCTTAGTTAACCTAGTCATGTTTATAGCAGAGTTGAAACGCGAGGACTTAGAATCAGACCTGGGTCAGAATCCCATCTTCCACCTTTCCCAGGGTAATGTGACCTTGACTTTCCTAAATCAGAGATTAAAATGTCTGTACAGCTTTAGCATTGTGCTTGATTTCGAATAAGCTCCCAGTCCACTACTGCTTATGTTTCTATTGTTGGGGGAAAACCGTAAGTATAACCCCCTCGATCTATCAAGAGAAAACTGGTTGTATTTGTGGAAAACTTACAGAGCTTGACATAAAGGGGTCCCAAATACAGCAAATCTTCCAATAACACCTTTTCGTTCAACATTGTTATAACCTTGATGAGATGCCAATAATTTAACTTGTCTATATTAATTAGCCTATGGTAAAACTGGTTTTGTTATATGTTGTTTCCCTGCAGTTCTAAGAATGCATCCATGACGTTTAAGTGAGGACTTAACATCTAGAGCTTCATTTTGAAACCAGGAGGAGTCCTCTACTTGAATTAATCTTTTGGAATCAAAATTATTTCAAACTTAAAAGTATTTATAACCTCGTCCCACTTAATATCTCCACAGGCATCTGTCCTTTGTAAAGCTTTTAGTTTGCATCTTTAACTTCTTTGGCAACTTCATTATCTTCCTATCATTTGGTAGTTTTAGTGCAAAGATACGAGAACATATGGATTAACTTGATAAACCACAGTAAGCTAAGAATTGGTTTAAGGATCTGAAAACTAAGCAGGAGAAAAATGGGCAGACACTGAAACTATAGAAAAGTGGTGCATTCTGCTCCTGTTCTCACTTCACCTTTGTTCTCAATTGTTAAAAAGAAAACCACAGGCCCAAAATGAAGTCACTTATGCTAGGCCACATCACCAAATGGGAACTTAATGCTTAACATAATTGTTTCAGTTTCTTATGCTTTTTTTTCTGATTTTGAATGTAATAAATCATTATAAAATATTCAGATAATACAGAAAGGAATGATGAAAGTGAAAACCACACATATTGTAACTTCTGTTAATATTTTACTATATGAAGTGTCATTTTTTTTTCTATTTATATATAGGTTATTTAAGAACAATGGCATCATATAATAGACATGATTCTTTATATACATGGTTTTTAGCAACATTTTCCATTAATAATATGTAATTAACTTTTATTCATATATATCTTTTATAATTTTTAATAACTATTAAGTATTTCCTGTTGAAATTTTGAGGATAATCATCCTTGAAAAAGTGGGAACCCTGGGCCATCCATAAAATCTAATCAAAGGTGAGTAAGGAAGAGGAAGATAAAATAGTGCAAGTGATTAGAGTGATTTAAAATGTGTTTTAATATGTCTAGTGCTAGCTTTAGCAGCACATACACTAAAATTGAATATGTCTAGTGTGACTTCAGATTTCTTTAAAATTATTTAATTTCTTTAAAACTCTCATCCCCTCACTAATAGTACCAATTTCCCTTTAGGGATCCATATACCTTCTGAGTAGCTGACTTCACTCCACAATCAGAGGTGATATAACTAAGCTAGGCTGTCCAATCAGTACATTCCATCCTTTTGGACTCAATGATTGAGTCATGGTGGGCATTGGTGCTAAGATAGTTTTAGGACTTCTGCTAAGAATACTGAGGTTCTCTTTCATGCTGGACAAGAGGAAGATGCTGGGAGCCGTCCTGCAACCAAGAGAGGAGCCTGTCTTAGAATGATGCAGACAACCAAGGAAGGCAGAGAGAAGGAAACAAATGGATCCTTGATGTCGAATTGAGTTGTAGAATCAAGCCTCACCTGAAGCCAGTCATCCTGTGGACTTCTCATTCATGTGAGCCAATAAATTTTCTTTCTTTCTTTTTTTGAATTTTAATGAGCTTATTTAAGTCAAACTGGTGACAGTTGCTGGGAAGCAAAATCTCAATGGATTAAGAAAATGCTCCAGAGAATGGCAGTTTTGCAGCTTATTTTATACACTAGAATAAAAGGAGGTGTAAGCAGGGTTACACGAAATCCATTGGACATAGATTAAGGGAGGCAGAAGAAAGCAAAGTGGGAAAATTGCTGGGATTGGATAAAAAGTAAAATGGAGAGACAGACTTCTTTTACATTGGTGGCTACAGGATAGTTCATAATGAACATTTACAGGACATAGAGATGGTATACGGGTAACAAGATAACAGTGAGGGGCTCTGTGGTCTTGTGCTGGTGGTTGTGCCCTGAGAGGTCTGGAAAAGGAGATTACTCTGACATTTCAAAGGTACGTTATCTTAGATGCAAAAAGAAAGTCGACAAGTTCATTTAAAGTAAAGATTGACCTTTGTCAAGGAAGCTACAGGCCTATGAAGTGACTACCTGCCCTGACCCACTTTTAGTTAGGAATTTTTATGTTCAGACCATCCTATATTGTTACTTTTGGTCTCTGAGTTTGTAAGCCTCCGCTGAGCTTGTCAGGTGTAGTATGTGGTTCCTTTTTCCATCCACATTTCTCCTTTTGATTGTAAATCAATCCAAAGGATTCATTGATGAACAACCTCTTGACTGAATACTGTGGTCCCATGGTGCTAGGAAGGTTCTTCCTAGGAAGTCTTAGTGTTGGCGTTTGTCTTGTTGAAATGGTGGACTACTGGGGATGGGGCAAGAACATAACCTTGGATGAAAGTTAAGGCTGAATTTTTCTCAACAGGGAAAGCCTGGTAAATGGAAAGCAATCAGGTCTTTTGGGTCTTCATTAAGAAAAAAACACTCTGGATCATTTCAACCCTGCAAACTATCATGATCCACATTTTGCTGTCTCACTTTTCTGTCTTTTGCATTTGGCATAGCATTTACCTGTAGTTTGAGGGTACAACAATATACCTCTTCTCTTTGCACAATCTGACAATGAGATGAGTTCCCTTTTACTGCTATTATTATGATTATTTTAATATGGCACATATTAACCTGATTCCTACTAGTTGTACAATTGGGAACTGTAATTTTAAGTTTTGATTGATCCAATCAATGTTCTTTATTGTTTAGACAAGTTTGAACTGGGTTTTCTGTTACTTGAAATCTAATGAATAGAAAAAAGTTCTAGAAGAAAATGCCAACAGTAATTATCTCTGAGTAGTAAAAATACACGATTTTTTTTTCTGTGTTGCAAAGTTCCCAAAATTTCTACCAAAAAATTGTGTTAATTTTATCAGGAAAAAGTCTGAAATAAGTCTTAAAAGACAAATTTTTTATAAGACAAATTTAGAAGCCACTACTATGTATTAAACAAAATCCACAAAATAAAACCATTTAAGAGCATTACAATAATGCAGTATATGAACTTGTATAAGGCTAAAGCCTTGTTTTTGTTAATCTTTGTATCCCTAGCACTTATAGTAGTGCGTTCCATGACATGTGGTAGGTGTTCCATAAATGGTTTGTGAATGATTGAATAAACAATAATTGCCTACCAGCTATCTAGGATGTTAAAGTGTACTTCTATTCAATGGGAACTATTTGATATAGGCAACTGCGGTATAGCTCTTTTACAGTACTTGATTTCTTATTTTTTCCAGATTTTTAATTTTTTTTCCTCAGATTTCATTTTGACTTTGTAGTAAGAAGGTCTTTAGCTGATTGTTGTTAAAACATGGGTGGAACTTTTGAGTAAAGAGCTAGCTCAGAAAAGGCTATCACCTCTTCAACACAACAATTAAGCACAGACCTCAGAAGTATTCTTTCAGTAAAGTATGTATTTCAGGAATTCCAGTCTCCTTCCATCTTTGAAGGGGCAGGTGCTCTGTGTTGATAGGATCTTTAGTGCCTGAAACAATGTTGGCATCTAGTAGGCACTTGATAAATATTTGTTGACCTACTAACTTTTGGAATGCCAGCTAAACAAGTTTGTGATGTTTCTATATTTAGAGAGTCACTTAAAATGGAAATACCTGGTATTTCATATTCTTCTTTCAACTATCAACAAAAGTAACTGACAGAGAAGCAGCATCAGAATATTAATCTCTATATGGCAGCAGAGGAATCAGTTTTTTGTGACTGACAATGACAAACACAATAAATCATGGGGTTAATCATCATTGGTTGTGACAGAGAAGTAGACTAAATATGATAAATGATGTCCCAATAATTAATTCTACAAATATTTAAATGCTACCAGAATTCCAAAAGTATTTTGACTTTCCTTTTATCCCACCTTCTATGGAGGCTTTTCCTAAACCATTCCAAAAAGTCGGAACAGGAAGGAGAACTTACGTCTTCTTAAAACAGTGTTAGCCAAACCAAGTCAGAAAAAGGGCTCAACACGAGTTTTAGAAATGGTTGTTCTTGGAGAATATAATTTTTAAAAATACGGATACTAGGGCCCCTGCCAGATTTACTAAATCAACATCACTAGGATTGGGTGCAAGATCTATATTTATTTATTTTTTTCCAGATTCTGCAGATAATTCTAACGCAAATTTCTAGTTAAGAGCTACTCTAGGGAATAAACTAGAAATTATACATCTGTTTCAAGGGCAAGCAGAAATATTTGCCTTAGAGGAGGGCAGAAAATTTCATCTAGGGTCTCAGTGCTCTATGGGAAGAAATATGTTCTCATTGTAGGAAAAAGGGCACATCGAGTCCAGCAACCTTTCTTCAAAATCCATTTGAATGGCATTTTCCTATCATTGTTCCTCATGTTTCTTTCTTTCTTTTTTTTTTTAAATTTTTTTAAATTTTGGTTTCTCCTTTGTGGAGAAAAGCAAAACAAACAATACAATACTGATCAGTGTCTTCATTCCTCGCATATATACACCTTATCTTCCCTATAGTGTCATTATCAGATCCCAGTCAGAAAATTTATATTATGGGTAAAACTGGATGAAGTAATTTTCTGGTACATCCAAGAACTAAACCAGTACATTTACTGTATTGCAGATTTATGCTGCAAAATCTCAGTGTAGTCATTTCACCATCTCTTAAAGCTTCAGTTTTGGAGACGCAATATCATTTCCTCTTTCATGAGAGATGTTATTTTTTAATATATGACTTTTTACTAATTTTTTCCTCTATACTTTGTGCATTTGATGTCTTAAAAAAAAATTCTCTCCTGCATCAAAGTCATAACGATATTCACTTACATTTTTTTCTAAGAGTTAAATTCTTTTAAAATTGTTATTCTTTGTACCATTTTCCAAATTCTCATGTGTTATTAGAGCTCCACTCTAGATTCAAAGTGTAGAAACTTCCTGCCCAATGCAGAGAAAAATACTTCCATAGCTCCTGCTAGAGTCTAAATAAAACTAAAAAAAAAGACAAACAAATAGACAAACAAAAAAAAACAAACCATCCTCAATGCAGAATAAAATAGGAATGTACAAAGAGATAAAAATCTATAAAATGTGGTCAGAGAAGATAGCAGAGCAGTATCAGCTAGTGGGAATATAAGTTATCTTAAAGTCAATTATATTTCCCCTAGAGATAATGAAACAATGAGGCCATAAGCCTTGAGAAGAGTGAGCCAATGTGGGACTGTGGACTAACGGCTGGTAACCATGCTGTAGATATGCTTATCGCTTGTTTGTCAAATGTCTAGGAGAGATATATTTACCATATGTTTGTCAAATGTCTAGGAAGGATATACTTATCCTATGTTTGTTAAATATCTAGCAAGACCTTTAAGATGCCCTTGAGCAAAAGTCACTTTACAGCTCCATGTCAAGTTTAATAAAAAATAAACACTTTGAACAAAATAATCTGACAAAATTCCTGGAAGGTGTCCCACCTCTGAAGTCCTGCTCTGGCCTCCCATACCCACCTACTTCCCCAGGTCCTTGGCTCAACTTTGGAAGTGGTTGTTGGGTTTGGAGCTCCAGTTGCACTGCTTTATGAATGTCTATTGTCTTCTGTCTTCTGCCTGCCTCGAGGATTGCATCAGACACCCAGTTGTGCCTCCCTGCAGTTGACTTGGGTCATTTATATACTCTGCTCTATATAATCAGACTCATAGGGCCTCGGAGAATCCTTAAAACCATCTCAAGCTGATGAGAATAAGCTTCTGGCCATAACTTTCCAACTGTTACCTGATGGAGACTATTACTTGTACTTGCAAAGCCAAAGCTTTAGGATACTCTTTATATACTCAAATGATCTAGTTGACATTCATCTCAGCAAAGGAGGCATTTTTATTATTAATAAAATAAAAAAATAATCTGTTTTCAAAGGTGTGACTTGTGTTAGGCTACCCTGAATAGCACCTCCTTTCGTGTCCAGCACGACAAGAGTGGTGGGAAAACGAGGGTGACGCAAAGTTAAGACAGACAGTAGCCAAGATTAAAGTGCAAGCAAGGCCAAGGGACCCCAGCCTCAAGGACTGATCTCCGAATCTGGCCAATGCATACCTTTTATTAGTGGGCATACAAGGAAGTGAAACTGATTTTTTCCGAGGTCTGTGAGTTATGTGCCTTGAAACTGCTTTTCCCAAAAGTCCCCATTGTTCTCCAACACATATTGTGCCTTCATACACCAGCGCTTAACCCCCGGGGATGGAGTCATTGTTACTACAAAAACATGCATCAAGGGGGAATGGCCAATATTGTTCCATTGGATCTCCATCTGCCTAGACACCCCCTCAAGGAAGCTTTTACTGATAATCATTCCATTGGACCTCAGCCTGAGCTGTACGTGGGAAGCAAGGCAGTCAGGGGGCAAGAGATTAACCTCAGAAGGAGGGAGGGTTTATGCCTCACCTCTGTTGAGCCCAAGCTCTCTCCTGATGGCCCCTATGCCTGTCTTAGGTTGTTCCTCCCTTGAAGAATCTTACCTGTCATTGACTAACCAGCCATCCTCCGTGGCCATAGTGGGTGATATGAGGTATAGAGTGATAGAGGAACAGTACCCCTGAGAGAGGGTCAGTTCTGTCTCCTAGAATTCTATGCCCCTCGTAGCCTTTATGCCCAGCTCCTGCTTAGGATGTCATGGGGAATGCGTGCGCAAAGGTGGGGGCAGACAGGTAGGCAGCTGGAAGGCAACAACCTCCCATTGTGGAAAGACTTGTTTTCCTCTCACCAAGTAAATCTAATCCTTTGCTTCATCTAATCTACTGTTGATTCCCTTCAATGTATTCTTTATTTCAGTTACTGTATTCTTTATTTTTTACTTTATTTTGTTTTCTATCTTCAATTTTATGTTTCTTGTCTTGTTGAACTTCTCATTGAGATCATTGAGCATTCTTATAACCAGTGTTTTGAATTCTGCATCTGGTAAATTGCTTGTCTCCATTTTGTATAGTTCTTTTTCTGGAGCTTTGTCCTGTTCTTTCATTTGACACATGTTTCTTGGTCTCATTTTGGCTGACTCCCTATGTTTGTTTCTATGTATTAGATCTGCTACATCTCCTGGTCTTGGTAGAGCAGTCTTATGTAGTAGGTGTCCTTGGGGCCCAATGGCACAGTCTCCTTGGTCACCTGAGTTGGGTGCTGCAAGTGTGTCCCTTGAGTGAGTTGTGTGTGCCTTCCTGATGTAGCTGAGCCTTAACTGCTGTTGGCACATCAGTGGGAGGGATTGGCCCTCAGGCAAATTGGCTGTGAGGAAGGGCTGTGACTACAGTGGAGGAGATGTGTGCAGGGATTGACCTTCCCCTTCCTCCTCTGAGCAGGATTTCCTTTAGTGGAGCTCTGGTGCCTGCTTAGTTCACCCTTTGGGTGTGTTGTTTGTGGAGGTGGCTGGGTGGTGCTCTGGTGTATTCTCATGTTGGCCACAGGGTGTATTGGTTCTGGGCCTCTTGGAAGAGTCTCAGTGCAGGTCAAGGTCAGCCCTGTTTGGGCCACCTTTTATAAGCTACAAAGTGATCTACAGATGGTTGCCACTTGTGCTGGACTTGGAGACCCTGGGAGAGGCTAAGTGGCAAACTGAGGCTGGCTATCACTAGTGCCAGGATAAGGGCCGCTTAGCAAGAGGTATGCGGCATGCCCAGACCAGACATTGCTTGTTAGGGGTTTGTGGACCTTTGAGAGATTTTAGGAAAGTCCATAGCTTGAACTGAGACAGGCCGTTTGTATGGAAAAGACACTGGAAGCAGCTTGGTTGGGCCTGCAAATTGGGTAGAGTGGGATCTCAGGGAATCACCAGGGCAGGGCAATGGAAACTCAGACTTGGTTGGGGAGGGCTCAACAAAGGAACAGTAGTATCTTATCGTACTTTTGTAAGAGAAAGCTGCCCCTCCAGCCCTTGCCCTGAAGCCAGACAATTTAGTTCCTCCCTGTATGTCTCTGGTGCTTTTTGAGCTGCTGCCCCTGTGCTAGAGCTCAGATCAAGTGAGTTTCTCAGTAAGTCTGTGCTTGGCTCTTTAAGAGGAGTACCTGGGATTCCGGTATCCCTCTTTTTCACTCAGCCACAGTTCCAGCTGGTTTTCACAGCTAGAGGTTAAGGGGACTTCTCTTCCCAGCACTGGGGCTTGGGGCTCGAAACCCTGATGTGGGGCTGGGGCCCCTTGCTCCTCAGGGGAGGATCTCTGCAGCCAAAATATCCTCCCATTTCCTAACCACCACGGAGTGGGTGTGGGGCCTGTTCATTTCATGTTTTCGCCCCTCCTACCCAGTCTCATGTGGCTTCTTCTATGTCTACTTAGTTTATAGAACTTCTGTTTAGCTAGACTTCAGGCAGTTTTCAATGATGATTGTTCTATAGTTCACTTGTAATTTTGATGTGATTGTGGGAGGCAAGCCCAGCATTTACCTACTCTGTCATCTTGGCTGGAAGTTGTTAACATTTATTTAACTAAAGTTAAAAAAAACAAAGAAACAAAAAGCCCACAGTCTGAAATTAATCTCTGGCCAGTTCCTATCAAAGAAAAGGAACTTAACTGACTTTACTACTGAAAACAGCTTGCCCTCACTTTTCATTCATCCTGCTATCTTTCTTGTTAGTATTGCCTATAATTTTAATTTTACCCTTTTGAAAAACACAAAATAATTCAATTTATTTAAATTTAAAAAGTATATTACCCACACATTATTACTAATTTCTGTGCTCATTTGTCTTTCCTGAATCTGACTCCTTTGAACCTGGGCCCTGAAAGTGGCAGGTACGTGCACAGACTCCAAAGCCAGACTGCCTGGATCAGACCCTGCTTGGTATATTCTCAGCTCCTGGATCTGTAGTTTTGTATCCGACTTTATTTTGGGGAAATTCTTAGTTACTATTGTTTCAAATATTTTTTTCTGTTTATTTCTTTCTTCCCGTTCTGGTATTTCCATTATCCATATGTTACACATTTTGTAGTTTTCTCACAGCTATTGGATATTCTGTTCTGTTCTTATCAGTCTTTTCTTTTTTTCTTCTCTTGGCTTTTCAATTTTGAATGCTTCTATTGAGACATCTTCAAGCTCAGAGATTTTTTTTTTTCAGCTGTGTCCAGACTACTGCCAAGTCTATCAAAGCAATTATAGCGATTCCTTTTACTCAATACATCATGCTTGGCCACCAAGAAAAAATTACAAGATATACTAAAAAACCAAAAACACAAATGGAGGAGACAGAGCAGTCCTCAGAACCAGACTAAGATTTCTGTTACCTTCCTTTTTATATCTCACATTTCTTTTTGGTTCTGTCTTAGAATTTACATCTCTTTGCTTACATTGCCCGTCTTTCTTGTATGGTGTCTACTTTATCCCTTAAAGCCCTTAGCATATTAATGATTGTTTTTAATTACTGGTCTGATAATTCCAACACACCTTCCAAACTTGTTGCTTTACATCTTTTTTTACTAAAATGGTATCATCTGTTGGACTATGATTTGTCTGAAACTTTAAATAAAAATTTCCTTCATCTTTAACCTTTCAATTCTCTTACATTTTACATGTAGTTTTTTGTGAGTGAGCTCCTTACTCACTATATTCTTTCACTTTGTTCCCCTAACCTTCTATTCAGTGTGGGAATTCTGGGTACATTGATATTAATTCTCACATATTTATTCTCTCTTTTCAGTGATTCTTCATCTTACTGCTGTCTTGTGCCTTATCACTTGATGCCTAGTTTTTCATCAGGTGTAACTCCATTTATTGTCTCCCATGCCATATTGTTTTTCTATGACAATAGAATACTTTTAATCTCAAGTAATGGAAAAACTCAACTCAAACAGATTTAAGCAATGAAAATGATTCGCTGGCTAATAGAACTAAAAAAGTCCAAGTTAGGAGAAGAAGCTTCAGGGTTGGCTTGATTTAATAGTTCAGCCATGTCATCAAAGATCTAATTTCTTTACTTTTCTCTGCTTTGCCTTCAGTCTTGTCAGCATCACTCCAAATCTGGCTTCTCTCAGAGTGGTAAAACAAATTCAGCAATCCAAGCTTCATAACTGTGTGTCACCCTGCCCAGAAAGAAAATGTCCATTTTGATAGCTCTTCCCGAGAAATGAGAAAGCTTCTTTCCTAGAAGCCCCAGTACTATAAAGGGTACATTGTAGGTTGCTGGCCAAAATTAGTCCTGATGTCCTTCCTGAACCAACCAACACCTGTGCCCAAGAAATGGCGTACACTATGTGCCTTAGGTGTGGGTTACATGAACCAGTCAGTGTGGAAATAGGAATGCAATGATCTGATGAATTTAGACCAATCTGAGACCACACCTAAAGCTGGGAGTTCAATCAGCTTCTCCCTAAACATGTAAGAGAAGTTGATAATCAGACTGAAAGTATGGAAACTATGAGAAAGAGAATGGGGGAGATGGATACTAAGTGACTGAGAAATGTCCGCTACCCTTGTACATGGTTACTTCAAAAATTAATAAAACACCATTTTTATTTTACTCTTATGTTCTAGTACAAGGACCAAATATGGCCTGCCACCTGTTTTTATAAATAAAGTTTTATTAAAACACAGCCACACTTATTTAGAAAGTATTGCCTATAGCTGCCTTCACACCATGATGGAAGAGTTGAGTAGTTTTGACAGAGATCATGTGACCTACAACACCTGAAGTGGTTGTTATTTGGCCCTTTCAGAAAAAGTTTGCTGACCCCTGGCCTAGAAAATTAAATCTAACCTCATCCTGGATTTCAAAGCCCTCTATCATCTATCTTCACTTTACTGATCTAATTTTGTTGGCATTATTTGCTGCATACAAGCTCTCTAATCCAATCAGATTACTTTATTCACCTGCCAGAAATAGTGCACATTCATTCTCCATTTTTCTCTTTTATTCATGTCTTATTAAAATCTGAATGCTCTCCTTCAGTTTTATGTATGTATCTTTGAAGGCCTATCTGTTTTGTTTTTGTTTTGGGAGGAAGCGGCAAGGTTATACTCAAAGACTGACTCTGTCTTTGCCAGCAATTTACTTAGCACAAGTTTGCTGTGGGAATTAAAATAATTTCACAAGTCAGTAGTATACAGGGTAATACATATATCTTAAATAAGGCAAAGAAATAACATACTTTAAACAAATGACAGATTCATCACACTATTGTTCCAGATAAAGGAAGATAGAAAGAATAAAGTCAAATTTTAATAGAGATGTACCTTTTTATGAGAATTTGGTTACTCGGCAGAGCCAGCGCTATCAACTGAGAGCTGATGTCCAGCTGCTAGTGCAAAGGTAAAAGTCTCCTGTTGCTAGAACACACTGCTAGGGACCGAAGATTCTGGTGTTGGCAGGCAGGCTGACTTCCTTCATGGGACCCCTGCCAGACTTCACCAGTGCCGGCAAGAGAGTTTATTCCTTACACCTTGGAAGTGAATGTCCCAAGGGTCTTTGGAGGGGTTTCTAGATTAGTAAGTCAGTCACCCTGCCCAAACTGAAACTCTTGAATAGCCCTGTTAGTATTTAAGCCTAAATGTCCCCTTGCCATAATTGCTTTTCCACATGTTCTTACTGACAGGCCCCCAAAGAGGCTCCTCAGCAGCTGGGCTGCTGACATGCTTTATCACCGACAACAGATAATGACATCTTGACACAATTTCATTCCTCTATCAGAACAACTTCTAAAAACAACTTTTTTGTCTTTTTCATAAATAAGTGGATTGAAACAACTTAAGTCATAAATAAGTATATGTGAACTCATTAAGTCAGTATACAATTTAATATGATTTCAAGTCACTCACACACCAATTAATCTTAAGGCCCTAATGCCCTGTACAAATCTAAGTTCACAAATACATCAGTACACCCTGTGATTCTGTATCACTCAGTTATATTTTGCGTGTTTTTTTCTTTTGATGCACATTTTTTTACACCATAGTTAAATGACCAGTTTAAGCAACTATATTCCTAATATCAGTATAAGCATAGTAAAAACTCTTTAACATGATACCATATCCAATCACCAAAGGCCAAAAATTAAGTTTCTTAAACCACTCAGTTAAGCTTCCTTGACAATTATGTTTCCATGTAAAGTCAGTTTTATTAAACTCGACAGGGTATAAGCTTGTATAACACTATCAAGCATGTACCCGAATGCCATACATCAGAATTTGAGGCTGTCATTACTTTGGGGAATGTATGTTTCTGTTCTCCTTTCACTTCCTGCAGTTACTTTGACTTTATTAGTCTCATCTTCCAGATGTTCTTTTACTTCAGTATTCTAATACATGATTTACATTTATTAGACTAATTTTAGGAGGCTCAATGTTGAATATTTCTCTGATTATATTAATGGTTCCTTTATCTTCCATTGACCTTGAATAATATCTTTTTGCTTCTATTGTCACATTCATTATCTATTCTATTTTTACACAACCCATCATTTTGTGTTTTTTATTTTTCCCTTGCCTCTAATATCTTAGGGTAAGAGTTGACTTAGAGCCAAATTTCCCATATACTGGTTGAGGAGGCATCAAGGTTGTAGTCACGGGTACTTGTACCATAGGTATATCCAAAGGTGTAGAAGTAATAAAGGTATTCTGGTTCCATTCCACTAACATATCCTGAGGTACATGCTTTTCTTCTGTCATAAAGGGGCTTTCTGTGGCTTGTATTCACTACTCTCCCTTTTGATACTGGAGAAACACAAATGTGTGATAACCCAGTGTCATATTTTCTCTCTTGAGTGCCAATGTTCTAATTTCACAGTTACCCAGGAATAACAGGTATTAGGATGTGTGATATCTACTCTACTTCTGTTTGGGTTGTCAGCTCAAGTGACCAGTATTGTCGAGATTATAGCTATTCTAAGGTTATTCCACATATCAACTAATCTTAAGTGCAATAATTGACCATCGATATTCATAGAAACATCTTTTATGTCATTTTTTAGTATTTCATTATTTTCTAGCATTTCTGCAACCGCTTTATATAGAATTTCCATTGATCTATTTACTTCCATGTGAAATTTATTTATATTTTCTAATTTATTGATAATTTAATTTATTTGTATAACCAACAGTGAAAAGACTGCCATTGCACGTGTCTGAAATTGAGATAGTTTGGTTTCAAAGCTTTAAAAGTCTAATGGGATTTGATCAATTTGGAATTGAGAAAAGTGAATGGCATTGCTCCTCCAATAAAATCTACCAATTCAGTAAGGAACTGTAGAGTTTCCTTCCTTTCAGCAAATGTGTTTTAGGCATAGGTTGTAAACTGGGCATCAAAGAAGATGGATAAAACTGAGCAAAATTTGAGGGTCTGTATCTTGCTTTAAAGCCTTGTATATATTAAATGCCAAGGTATAAAGTACTACTGTAGGTTCAAATATGACCATTAGAGGTCTTATTGGCATAGGTTTCCATATTCTTGGGGTAGAAATCTGTGGTGTGAGATAGAAGCCTAACGTATACCACCAAGCATAGTGATATGTGTTATATGCTAAATTTCCTATGTGTCCTCTATACACTTTACATAGTTTTTCTGTTGTCTTGGAATCTGAACACAGTGTTCACGCATCTATTGATAATTTTCTAATAGGTGAATATGAATTAAACAGTGTACATTCTGAGTGTAGTAAATGATCAATTTTTGGTCCACTTATATTTAAAGATGTAATTGTCCAATTGCCCTCATGTGGGTGTGCTGTGACAACATCTACTCCTAAAGTATCATCATTTCCCATGGCTGGAACTATATATATTTAGTATTCCAAATGGTAAACTCATCTCTATATTTTAATGGTTTTTCTAGGTTTTACCAAATTTTTGAATTTAATATTTTACTTCTCACTCTTGGTTTGCACCAGTCATTTATTGATTCTTCATGTGTTCTGTTCCATAAATAGAGTATGATTCTGCTGCAATTTGTAGTATTTTGAGATATTATTAATATAATGAAGGTTTTTACACTGACATGACCATGCTCCTAATTCAGTAAGATAAGGTAAGGAATAGTACAAAAGTCAGTACCTGATTGTCTTGGTATGTCCTCTGGGATATAAAACCAAGAGTCAGTTAGTAGTTCAGGCCAATTTTCATCCTCTGAGTCAGTGTCTAATAGAGGGAGTTATTCAGGACCCTTGTTGATTCTTGTGGAGACTGAAGTGGAAGTTTCCCCTGCTTAGTTAGCTTCCTTCAGTACTTGGTTTCTCCATTGATTGAAGATTTCCCAATGAGTAGATGGTGCTGATGGTAAGGGTGAGGTGGAGGGGTTGGGCATGGTGATGCTGGAGAGTCCTCAGTTGCAGTAAGATAACCAGGATGGCAGTCCATGGAGGAAGTAGAGGATGTCACTGACAGTGGAGTTGTATTTGGACAAGAAGATGGCATTCCAATTTGGAATGGTGGCACAACTGCTATCACTGCAGTTGTCAGAGGAGTATTTATAGCTGCATTGAGTATGGTATCCAATAGTGAGCAGCAATAAGCAAAATACCAGTATGCCCTTTAGGCAACAAGTTACACTGTTCCACCAAGCAATAAAATTGACTCTTAAACAATGTCGGGTTTACAGGCACCGACTACCCAGGCATTTTAAAATCTAGCATGACTTTTGACACCCCCCAAACATAACTACTAATAGCCTACTGTTGACTAACTGATAACATAAACAATCAATTAACATATTTTACATGTGATATGTATTATATACTATCTTCTTACAATAAAGTAAGCTAGAGAAAAGAAAATGTTATTAAGAAAATCATAAGGAAGAGAAAATATACTTACTGTATATATTGAAAAAAATCTGCATAATAAATGGGCCCATGCAGTTCAAACCCATGTTGTTCAAGGGTCTGCTATATATATAAGGTTTAAGATGCATAATGGACTTGTGTCTGCAAAGTAAAATAGTGCCCTATAAATTTCTAATTCTGTCTAATTGTTTTTGCTACTCAAAGAAATCTATAGTTGTTAGGGCCATTACTGCCAATGTTGCTCTAAACCTAATTGACCTGCATCATGCTAGACTAAATTAATGGCCATCTAGTAATGATACCATAGGAAAACTTTATATAGAGGCATCACATTATTTTCTTTAATTTTATATGAAATAATAAAATATGCCTTTTTCTTTGGTTACCCAGTAGGTTTTATTAGTGGCAGGTGCTATAATTTTCCCATTACCACATATATCATTTTTTTAAATTAATACTTTTCCTTTTAATTTATTTTTTAAATTTATTTTTAAATTATAGTTGGCACAAAATATTCTATCAGCTTCAGGTATACAACATAGTAATTAGACACTTATGTACCTTACAAAATAATCACCACAAAAAGTCTAGTACCCATCTGTCACCACACAGTTATTACAACTGACTATATTCTCTCTGCTGTACATTACATCCCCATGACTAAGTTTATAACTGGCAGTTTATACCTCTTAGTCATCTTAACCTCTTTTGCCCATCTCCCACTCCCTTTTAACTTACTTTCTAGGGTGTTGTAATACCAATCTTATTTCTGTGGGTGCTTGCAATATTAATTCAATAGAATTTTTTCATCCCTTCTGTAACTATGATTGAGAGATCTTGCTGCCTCCTAGATTGCTTTAGTCCAAGCTTTCATATCTAGATCGTTAGTAACCAACCTAAGCTTTTGCTTGAGCAAACCATTATACCTACAATTGATCCAGAGGCAGGTGGGTTGTAGGATAAGTGGAAGTTTCACATTATTCCCTATTCTTTGGCCAAATCTTGTATTATTAGCTTTCTTATGAAATGGGTGCCCTGATCTGATTCTATAATGGCTGGGATACCATAGGAAGCAATCCAGATCTCCAATGCCTTGATGGTAGATTTTTAAAAATCACTTTTCCTGCAAGGATAGGGTAATCCTAATCCTGACTATGTATCTACAATGGTACTTACATATACTTTATTCTCTGATATACAAGATCTGACAATTAAGTTCATGAAGTCATCCTAGAAAAAGTGCTACATACCTCATTGCTGAATATCACTATGGTCACCTTCGAAGTACTCCCCTTGGGGAGCTATGCACCAAGGCCAGCACCCACTCCACCCTTCAAAGCAATTTTGGAACTCTTTTTTTCTGGAATGGCCATCAGAGCTGTCATCGCATTAGCTTTGATGTCCTGAATGTCATCAAAATGTCTTTCAAAATTTCCTTTATCTTCAGATAAAGAAAAAAGTCATTGGGGGACAGATCAGGTGAATTGGGAGGATGTTGTTCCAATACAGTTGTTTGTTTACTGGCCAGAAACTCCCTCACAGACAGTACCATGTGAGCTGGTGCATTGTCGTGATGCAAGAGCCGTGAGTTGTTGACAAAAAATTCAGGTTGTTCTTGTCTAACTTTTTCACTCAGCCTTTCCAGCACTTCTATATAGTAAACTTGGCTGCTTGTCCAGTTGGTATAAATTAATAATGAACAATCCCTCTGATATTAAAAAAGCTTAGCAACATCATTTGGACACTTGATTTGGACTGACAGAACTTTTTTGGTCATGCAGAATTGGCTGACTTCCATTGTGCACTTTGACGCTTTGTTTCAAGGTTGTGTTGGTTCACTCGTGTTTCATCACCACTGATAACCAGCCCAAAACATCATCTTGTCTCTCCAAAGGGTCTTGGCAAACTTTGACTCTCCTCTGTTTTTGTTAATCAGTGAGCTCCTTTGGGACCAATTTTGCACACAGCTTTCTCATGCCAGGATTTTCAGCTAAGATTTTCCTATTTCTCTATTGATGTTTACTTGGTCTGCTATGCTTCTCACAGTCAGTCAATGATTTTGTTGCACAGTTTCTCAAATTTTTGCAATGTTTTCATCAGTTTGGTTTGTTACTGGCCACCCTAACCTCTCTTCATCAGTGACGCTTTCTCTCCCCTCAGCAAAATGTCCAATCCATTTGTACATTGCCATTTTCTTCATGACATAAACTTGGACTAACATGTGCCTGATTTCACTTCCACTCTTGCCAAGTTTAATAAGAAATTTAATGTTTGTTCACTGTTCTAATTCAAACTCTGATATTGTAGTGATGGCACACAAAAACAGGCAACAACAGTAATGAATCCCATTCAGCAAGACACCACCACCCACACATCAACACAAACACAGTTTTGAGACACAGATATACCTTACTGAGTTGTTTGTACAGTGCTGCCTATGTAGCATACTGTGGAAAGTTGCAAACTTAATTGTCAGACCTCATAGCCTGTTTTGTTAGTGTTAAAGCTATAAGTTTTATCTTGACTTAGTTCCTCAGCTGTTTTATCAAGTCAGTGAGCTCTCCTGAGTTCCTGGTGCCTGCAAATACTGTAAGTAATGCTGTTCTGGCCTGTGGGGGTGCATCTCTTTTTTTTTTTTTTGGTATGTAGGTAGTTCCCTAGCTGGGTATCGAACCCAGGCCACAGCGTTGACAGCGCCAGCACCGAAACCTTAAGCCACTACACCACCAGGGAACTCCTGGGGGGTGTATCTCTTAAGATGACCTTTTTGATTTGTTTTGCTGCTTCTACATATAATAGTGAGGTTGTCTGTATGCTATCATAGGTCACAGTCAGTAGTCCTAATTTCTCTACTATATTGGTAGCTTCCTTTGTTGTTTTCCATGATATTAAGAGAAATATATTAAATATTATCTTAATCTCCAGGATGCTGCTACTCAAACAAAAGTCTTTGTAAATTGATATTATACAAGGGCTGTCTGGAAAGTATCCAGCCATGTAATATGAAAAATAGAGGCATTTTTAGCTGGATTTTTTCTGGACAGCCTTCATATACTCCAAATCCTTTAAGGTGTTGATTAAATTTAGCATCAGTGGTAATGCGTCTGAGTTGCACAATCATATCATATACCTGTATATGTGTGTTATCTGTCTAATTAAAGGCAAAACTTTGGATATTAGAGTCATGGTAATATAATATTTTTGTATCCCTTATAGAATTTTAAGCAATACCGGACCAAGAGATTACACTTAACTAATACTTACTGGTCCTGCCAAACTCTACCTCACTCATATCCAGAATTAGTCCATCTCTCTACAACACAACTATAGCGCCCTAATCTGAGCTCTACCTACTCTAATCTAGCCTAATGCTATGGTCTCCCAAGTGCCCCCTGCTCCTTCTGGCCCCCTGCAATCTTTTCCCCACACAGCAAGCAGACTGACTTTAAATCAGATGATGTTAGTCTTTCACTTAAAATCCTCCACTTCCATGACTTATCTTAGATTAGAAGTTGTGATCGGACTGTGCCTAATTCTCCCCATTCATCCCTTTTCACTTGCCATTGGTCACTCAGCTCCAGGTTCTCTCAGTTCCCTCTGTCTGGAACGTTCTTCCCCCAGGTCATAAATGTCTGGCTCCTTCTCATAATTCAGGTCTCAGTTCTCTCCTCCTTGCCTGACCACTCAGTCTATACTGGCTACCCACTTCCTATATGTCACTCTAGATAAATCATCCAGTTTCACTTTCTTCAGAGCACTGATCTCAACAGAATATATCTTGTTTATTTGTCTGTTTCTCCTCTAAATGCAAGTTCTGTGAGCTTACCTAATTTGTTCACCTATGTGTTTCCAGCCCTAGAACAATGCCCAGTGTGTAAGAGGTATTCAGTAACTCTCTGTGGAATAAATAAACAAAACAAGTCACAGATTTTTTTTAATAGAAAAAGAGAATTTTTATTTACTCTCATTAAAATGCATTTATTAACACCCACTTTCATGGTATTACCACTTAGGATTTTGTACAAAGAAACTGTCATTAGGGGTTATATTAATTTCCTAGAGCTGCTGTAACAAGTTACCACAAACTGAATGGCTTAAAGCAACAGAAATTTATTCTCCCACCATTCAGGAGGCCAGAAGTCTAAAATCAGGTGTTGACAAGGTGACTCCTTCCGGAGGCTCTGTGCAACCAACCATCCCATGTCTCTCTCCTAGCTTCTGGTGTTTGCCAGCAATCCTTGGCATTCTATGATTTGTAGATGTATCAACCCAATCTCTGCCTTCATCTTCACATCACCTTCTTTGTGTGTCTCTGTGGCTCCTCTTCTGTCTCTTGTAAGGACACTCTCACTGGGTTTATGGCCCACCCTAATCCAGTAAAGTCTCATCTTGATCCTTAACTAATTATATCCCCAGTGACTCTATTTGCAAATGAGGTTACATTCTGAGGTTCTGCATGGACATTATTTTGGGGGGACTCTATTCAACCCATTACAGGGGTTTACAACACAACATAGAAACTAACGAGCTACTCTTGCTGTAGTGACATGGGTTGTTTTTTGGTGGCCAGCAACCATTCTTCCTCCCCAAGACACCCCATTTCCTTTCCAGTTGTGGGCAGTCTTGGTGAGGATGCAAACCAATACTCTTACACTTTTTATAACCAAGGAGCCACATGTAACTGGAGGGAAGACAACTGATCCTGGTATATTTTGTTTTTCCAAATTTGTATTTCTTTATATTTTGATAACCTTTCAGAAAAAGATACAGCTTTTACTGCATACTGAATTTTCCATGATTTTAGCACTGGAAATATGTGAAACCACAGAACACATTAAACAATTTAGACTCATGGAACTTTTCATCTTGAGCAGAGGCACACAGTATGGGCAATAACAGGAATATGGACATTGAAACAGCAGCCCCAGGAAAAGATCCATACTTTGTGCTGTCTGGACTCCAGGACCTGTCCTTGTTCCTGTCTTGTGACCGTGCCTGGCCTCCAGCCTCTCATGCATCCTGTGAGTTTCTGTCTAGCTGTCTTTTCAAATCCCTTTTTGTTCAAGTTATCAAGAATCCATCCCTGTCATTCTCAGTCAAAGAAACTCAACTGTTACTCTGAGATTCAAAATTTTTTTTCAATACTGGTATAGTTTTGCATATTTAATTCTGAGTTCTGACATGCTAAGTTTACTACTAAATGAGATACTACCTTCAAAATGTCAATTTCCTCTAAAACCTACAAATTAATGCAATTATAAGACAGTATATTAGCATTATTATTAATTTATTTATAACTCGTCTTGTTCCAAAAGTATTTCATTGTCTTTAAATATGCTACAAAGGTACAAAAAGAAAAAATACATTTAAAGTAAGAAAAAATAAGACAAAGCAAAGGGAGAATAGGGGTAGAAAAGTATGATGGAGCCATAAGTGAACCTAATCCATGAAATGGTTACTCTGAAGGCCTAGACCAGGGCTAGGCAAAATGTTGATTGTGGTCCACCAGTGGACCACCAGGCAATTTTGGGGTGACTGCCTGAATAATAAAACGAATAGCTAGTGGTCTGCAACACTTGGAGAAGCAGGCTTTGCCTTGAAAAAGTCTGCCTAGGCCTGAGGAAAGATGCAATAGTGTGAGAGGGTCTACAGGCTATTGTTGCCATGGTAGTTGGCAACAGTATTTTCTACTTGAAATAGTGCTTTCTCAACCTGCATTACTGTTAAAAGAACTTGCAGTCTCTGTACAGTAAAGTGGGACCGTGAGATAATTAACCAACTTGCTAAATAGAAATTACCTAAACAAATAACAGAAAAGATAGTGCATTTGCTTGAAGTCATTATGTTATCACTTAGGGAAAAATAATCTTAAAACAACTGCTTTAAATTTATTTTTATCTCTTAATATTACTAAAAAACCCACTTAAGCTTAGTGCTTTATTTTAAATTAAAGATAACTTATTTTGCTTTATACAATAGAGGGACCTTGGAAAACTAATTTTATAATCTATTTTTATGAGTTGAAATATTTTAAATAGAATAACGAACTGACTATTGAACAGAATACCTATAGCCAATCCTTTTGCAAATCAAACATTACTTTCTTATTCATTATTTCAGTGATGTGGCGTTTTCACATATTATAGAAATGCTGGTTCACCTGTTGGCAGTTATTAAAAAACAAGTGAAGCCTAGATTTTAAATGCAAACACTGCATAAAGATATTGCTCATACATAGTAAACACAATCATAAGATACCAATCTTCATTATTGTAATGAAGATATTTTTCATTTTAATATGTATCAAAAATTTTTTCTACCAAACCTTTTCTAAGAAGGATCTGAGGCAACTATTGAATACATCACAAGTGCCACCTAGAGCTTTCTTTGGAAATAACATTTTTTATCTTCAGAAACAAGAAGAAAACAACACAGAAGGCTTGTACTCCCAGGGCAGAGCTTGCTTAGATAGCTCTGCTTCCTAAAAAAGAGTCTGTTTTCAGTCAAAAAAAGGCTTTGAAATAAGAATCTGGAAGTAAGTTTTCTTGACTATGGGCAGATCTCCCAATATTGCTTGGTTTTAATTCTGTGTAGATATAGATGAAGTTAATTAAGTAAAGGATGTTAAGGAAAGAAAAATGAAGGCCTTTCACTAATGAAGAAGTAACAGCAATATTTTCAAAAACTGTTTTCTTCTAACTTCCAATGGGAGCTGATATCTCACCAAAACTCTAATTCCATTATTATTATTTATTCATGCCCCAATTCACTGTTCTTCCCAGTTTTCTTATCTCTGGAGCATTGACACATTGTCATCATCACCATCGTCACCACTATCTGCACTGCCCACAGTCACAATCATAGCACTTGCTGAGAAGCTGTTGTTGGAGGACCTACTGCTGGTACCAAGGAAAGAAACACAGGCTTTAGTCTCTCCCATCAATGAGATTCATATCAACCTGGAGAGAGAAAAAGGAAAAGATAACAGAGAAGGAGGAGGAGGACAAGGACGAGGAGGAGGAAGAAGAGGGAGAGTATTTGTGTCATAATAAAACAGCAATAGTGGATAAAAAACCATCTCCATTTTCCCAGTTCACAGAATGGAAGACACTGGAGACATCCTCACTTCTTTGTCCAGTCCGGGTTCCTGAGTCCCGCAGTCCTCTTTTGAAATGCCTTTCTGAGGTCCCCTCTTTCCTTCTGTTTATTCCTTCACCTCATGACAGGAAAATTACAACAGTTGTAACCTTCAGCTTCCTGCCTCTCCTGCTGCCATGCTAACATTACTGAATTGCAGCCATTAATTTTTCATTCTCTTCCTCAAGAGCTAGATGTGGCTTTCTTACGCTTCTCAGACCATGGGCACAAGTCTCTGAGCCCAGCTATGAGCCCTTCTATCACGTACTCAGACTTTTTCCACTCAGTTTGTGGGGCCACTACACTCCAACACCATGTTTTCATTCCTGTAGGGGAAAACCAATGGGCACGCAACGCTTTCATTTCCTTTTTTAAATTGTGTGGGATTTTCTGTTTTCTACTTGCTTTTTTGGTTTGTTTTGGCTTTGGTTTCTTGTGCCATTTGCCTTTATAATGATAATATTTTTCAACTTTTTCCAGATGTTTCATTGTATGAGATATTCCAACACTTGTTCCCATTCCCTTCCTCCACATACTCTGTGTTCCTGGTGCCCTCCCTCCTGGACCACAGTCTTCTCCAGTCTCTCCTGGGGGCTCTTCCGTCTTGCTCCACGGTGAGTCATATTTGAACTTCCCTTTCCTGCCCAGGACTGTTTCCTGAGTCACTGGTCTTCCCCTTTCATTGCTCCTTGTTTTGCTGCAGAGTATTTTCAGACAGCCTGTCCAAATAAGCATGTAGGAGGTAAATGTTCCAAGTATTTGCATGTCTGATATGTCTTCATCCCTCTGTCACACTTACTTGTGTTTCTCTAGGTGTAATATTCTAGTTTATAATGGTGTTGCCAAGTACCTTCATAGCTATTTCCTCATGTTTTAGTACCTGTGTTTGCTGATGAGAAGTCTGATGTCAGTCTTACCCCTGCTCTTTTGTAATATGGAAGATAAATGGTTTCTATTTCACTATTATCAAGTCAAATCTATTTTTCTATAGGTCTGAGCTCCATAGGACTGCATTCTGCTTTTAATGCTTACTAGTGAAATTTCAGAGACTGGCTCTGAAAGTCAAGAACTTTAAATTAGAAAAAGTCTAATAAAGAGATGAAAAAGATGTTTCTTCTCTGCTGTAGTTACAGAGGGAGACAAGTACTTCATATTAAAACTTGGTCAGAGGACCCAATGAAGTGAGGTCTTAAATTTGAACTCTCGCAGGACATCAGTCTTGTATCTTACATAACATGAAGACCAATGCAAATATTCACAACTGCTACCAGCTTATTCTGTTCTCTCTAATATAAATCTATTATTGGAATTATTATTCGAACAAAGGAGTCTTGTAGGTGCTAGAGATTTTAGAAATTGTTATGTTATGTGAACATAAACTTGAATGACACTTGTAATTCTGTCTTTTTGTTAAGATTCATTAAGATAATCTTATATGTTACCATGTGATAATCTTGTAGTTGACACCTAGTGGTATAAATATTATCAAAGTTGCTCTGTCAGATCAGAAGAGGATCCTTGGCTCTTTCCTATTTGCATAATGAACAAACAGAAGTTTATTCTGCTATAGTCCTTTTCATAACAAAGAGTTTGAGTCTTGTCCCATTTATATTTCCACATGGATATCCAGTTGTTTCAGCACCATGGACCACAGTGACAATTTTTTTCAAACCAAAAGTTAGTTTTATAAGATATTTCATTTCTAATACTTGAGTGCTATTTAAAACATGTCATCATTTCAGTATTATTTGCAACACAGATCATTTCAGTGTCCTTCAGGAACTTTGGGAGGGGAGAAGAATATTTGATAAAAATAGAAAAAGGCAAAGTGGCAGTTCCTTTAATTAAAAAACATTTATTCCCCACCTCCAGACACACACCACATTCAAAGAATACAACATCTCAGAATATTCTCCTAAATATGGTGAAAATTTTCCTACCAAAACCAAAAGTATTCCATATAACCATATTATTAAATTTACTATTAATTAATTAATAAATCTATTGTTGTATAGAGTAATCAGTTCTAGGAAATAGTACAGTAGAAAAAAATAATATTGTGACAAGGAAGCTTAGATCCATATGAACCTCTATATTATCTTTGAAAATGATAAGATAGACAATAGATAAACATTGTCTATATTTAGACACAGAAAAAACAGAACAGAATAGAGTTTAAAAAATAGGCTCAGACATAGAGGATCGCTTGATCTATCGCAAAGGTGCCAATGAAATTCACTTGGGAAAGGAAGAGCTTTTTGATATTGGTACTGGTTTATAGGATATTTTCATTTTAAAATGGAATAGATGTTATCAAATTATTCACCGGAAAGTTTATACTAATTATACTCTCACCAGCATGGTTGAAGAGCACTTCATGGTCTAGTCATATAAATGTTCAAGGATGTTTGAAAAGAACGGATATTATGTTAATTAAGCACAAAGTCCTCTTTTTATGTGTGTATATAATGCAGTACATTCATTATTCAAGTAACAAGTGTTTACTGAATGCCTTATACATTCTATTAATAGGTACTGATTTAGGCTTTGGGGATTTGGCTGAAGGCAAAGTACTTTCTTGGAGTTTACTTTCTTGGGTGGGTGGGGGAGACAGATAATGAACACATAGAAAAATAATGTAATGTTATAGGGTTCTAAGTTGTATGAGGGAAAAATCTACCAGGGTAAAGGGTGAGAGAGAAACTAGGGGTGAGGATTCTAGTTCAGATAGGAGAGTCAGGGAAGGTATCTCTGCAGAGGTGGCCTGCATGATGAGAAGGAGAAAGTCAAGCAAAATTTGAGGGAAGGCGTATGTCCCAGGCAGAAGCTGAGGGAGCATGAAGGCTTTGGGTCAGGAAAGTGGTTGGTATGGGAGAGACCCAGGAGAGGCCGGTGTCACTGATGTGGCTGGAGAGTATAGGAGAGATGCTCAGAGAGATAGGCAGGGGCCAGATCTTGTCAGCCTTATTGGCCATAGCAAGGCACTTAGGTTTTATTCCAAGATAAGGGGAAACCATTGAAGGGTTTTCAGCACTGATATGGCATGATCTGAGTCATACTTATCAAAGATAATTTTGGTTGCTGAGGGGAAATCAATCGGAGGAGGAAGAAAGGAAACAGAGACCCGGAGGGACAGTAGCTTGAACTAGGTGGTAACTGGGAATCTGTGAAGTGTCACCAAAATTGGGACATATCTAGGTGACATATTAACAGTGAGGACTTGCTGATGGCTTGGGTCAGGGGTGGGATAGGACTAAGGTGAAGAGAAGGATCAAGGATGGCTTCTAGGTTTGGGGCCTGCACAGCTGAGTCAGTGTCAGTGCCACTGACTGAGACAGAGATGATGGGAATGAAGACAGTGGGAGGCAATGAAAGTCAACCATTAGTGTGTGTCAGCGGAACAACCCAATGTCCATCAACAGATGAATGGATAAACAAAATTAAGTATATCCATATGATGAAATATTATTCAACTATGAAAAGGAATGATGTACTGAGTGATGCATGCTACAATGTGGCCAAACCTTAAAAATATGTAAGTGACAGAAGTCACTCAAAAGACCATACATTATATGATTTTGTTTATATAAAATATCCAGAATAAACATATCTATAGAGTCAGAAAGTAGATTTTCTTTTCTTTTTCTTGTTCTTTTTTTGCGGGGGAGAAGATCGTGGTCTCAGGGTGAGGAGGGGAAACGGGAGTAGCTGCTTAATGGAGGTTTCCATTTGGGATGATGGAAAAGTTCTGGAGCTAGACAGTAGAAGTGGTTGCATGACATTGTCAATGTACTAAAATGCCATGGACTTACTACACACTTAAAAATTTTACCACCACCACCACCACCACCAAAAATATTGAGACAACAAAAATTTTAAAATGTATGTAGGGACACTCAAGAGTTTAGTTTTAGGACATGTTAAATTTGAGATGCCTATTAGATGTTCAGGTGGAGCTGGAGAGAGGAATCTGGAGCTCAGGGTAAAATTCAGGACTGGAAAAATAAATCTGGGAGTCATCAATGTAGGAATGGTATTTGAAGAATGAGGACTGGCTGAGATCACCTAGGATGGCAATGTAGAGAGAGAAGGGAAGGGAAGACTGGGGCTTGGGTTACTGCGACGGGGGGTCAGGATAGGAGGAGGAGCCAGCAAGGCAGAGTTGGCACCCCGGCCCCACGAAGCAGTGGGGAGTCCAGGAGCATGCAGCCTTGCTGGAGCCCAGGAAGAGAGCCTTCTGGGGAGGAGGCAGGCCAGCCCTATCAGCTTCTACTGAGAGGTGGACTAAGACGGACACAGTTGGGTTTTGGGCGATGGAGTTTGGTCTCTGGGATCTTTACAGTTATTCCAGGTGGTTAAATGCATTACGGTGCTCAAATACACTTGCTTTTAAAAAAAGTTTTATTTTTGATCTATCAATTTTTGAAACAGATGTATTAAAGTTTTCACTGTCATTATAGATTGATCAGTTTTAATTTCTTGCATTTCTAGTGTCTTTTGCTCTTTGAATTTTTAAGTTCTACATTAAGTGGAATAAATGTTCTTCATTCTCATGTCTTTTTAGTGAATGGTGATTTTTATTTTTTGGAAATAGTCCTCTTTCTCTTTTATGTTTTAGGTGTCTTTTTTGTAAATGGCATAAAGCTGGATTTTTTTTTTCCACCACAATTCAAAACTCATATTTTTAAAAATGGGAACTTAACTCATTCACATTTTTGTTGCTAGTATGTTTAAATATATTTGTGTTATCTTGGTTTATGTTTTCTATTTGGGTTGATTTTCTTTTTTTGGCTGTTTCTTCTTTTTTCTCTTTCTTGTCTTTTGTTAGATTGATCAATTTTTTTCCCATTTGTTTTAATTTAAGGGTTCACAGAGCTATGTATTCTGTTTCAGTTATTTAGGTTGTTAAAATTTGAACCTGTGTAAATTTTTTTTTTTTTTTTAATGTGGGTAGTTCCCTGGCTGGGAATTGAACCCAGGCTGCAGCGCTGACAGCGCCGAAGCCTTAGCCACTGCACCACCAGGGAACTCCTGAACCTGTGTAATTTTTGCTAACCAAAGTCACCGCAGTAAGTTTAACAATAAAAAAAAATTTGAATTCTTCTGGTTATACGTGTATTTATTTTATCAATATCTAGAATTAATTCATCTTTATATATTCTCATTCAGCAAGAAATTTATACTCTCTGACTTCTTCCTTCTTCCATTGATGTCTTTATAAGTATAAGCAATTTTTACCAAATTAGTTTTACTTTAGTTAAGTATTACTGTTACTTTGGTGTTTTTGACTCACAATTTTCTTTTATCCCACACTACCTTTTTCTTTGGGTGACTTATTATCATTGTTGTCTTATTGAAGTGCATTTTTGATTACTGTAATTATTTTAGAGATAGTGTGTTCATGGCAAAACTTCTGAATCCTGGTGTATTCAAAAATATTTCCAATTTGCTCTCAGACATTTGTAAGTTTGCCTTTGTATAGATTTCTAGATACAAAATCATTTCCCTTCAGAACTTTGAAGATATTGCTCTGGTGTTTTCGGCACTCATGTTTGCTGATGAGAAGTCTGATGCTAATCTCCGTCTTTGTACAGTTTGAAGATTTGTAGCTAATCTTCTCTGTAGATTTTATTTATGAAGAATTTTTCAGAGTCATGTTCTTTATCTGTGGTTTTTGTTAAATTTCACCAGGATATGTCAGTGGAGCCTTTCAATCTGTATGTTGTACTTTCTTTAGCTCTGGGAAATTTTATTTAAATTTTTTCCTCTTGATTTCTTCTGTTATTATTTCTGTACCTTCTTTCTGGAGCTCCTATTATTAATACAGGGATTTCAGATCACCTTAGTTCTCCATATTGCTTATTCTGGTATTTTCCATTTACATTGCCCTTTTTATTTCAAATTTTGGGAGATTTTTCCTATCTTTATCTATTGGAACACTAATTTTACTTTCAGTTGTATAGGTTCCATTGATCATTCATTCATTCAACAGATATTTAGTGAGTTCCAGGAATTATTTTAAATGCTGAGATTCAGTGGTGAATGAAGTCCTCTTACTGGATTTTTATTTTCCAGTAACTCTTTACTATGTGAGTACTTTTTTTGTATGTAGAGAAAATATTCAGAAATATTCCTGAATATACCAAATGGACTCTTTCTTATTTCTAAGATGAAATTTTTGTTCTGATCTCTTTTTATTCCAGATCCAGTATATTTGTTCCTTTCTTTCTATTTGACTCTCATGCTGTTGGCTTTCTTTAATGTGTAGTAATCCTGTGTTATCCTCTACTTTTACAAATGAAGAAGTAGTTTGATTATTGTAGGTAAGTGTCACAGAATTTATCTGCTTTTGTGTAGGTGTGCTGACAGATCTCTGAATGCAGAATCTTAGTTCTCTGTAGGTGGGTGGGGAATATCCATCCCCAGAAAGCATTTACTTAAAGATAATGGGTGTGGAGCAGGAAGGTAGGACATTTTGTATCAATCATAATTCTTAATGATAAGTAACAGAAACTGGGTCTGGCTAAGTTATGCAGAAAAACAATTTATCAGCAGGCTATTGGGTAGCTCACAGAATTGACCAGAAGGCTGAAAATCAGGCTTGGAAAACCAGCAAGAACCAAAGGGGCCATAGCCAAGGGCACTCTGAAGGAGTAGTCTGTTTAGGTCATTGCTGCCAGCCGTTGTGGGTGTCACTGCAGATTCAGGTCCTAGGCAGAACAGTCAGCATTCCAATTGCCAAACCAGGAAGCAGGGTTCTCTGCCAGGCACCTAATAACCACATATGGTAGGCAGAAGAAATGGCCCCAAAGATGCCCATGCCCCAATTCCTGAAACCTCTGAAAGTTTTCCCTTACATGGCAAAAGGTACTTTGCATATGTGATTAAGTTAAACCATCTGAGAAGGGTAATTAGTGTGGATAATCCAGGTGAGCCCCATTACAGGATTCCTTAAAAGTAGAGCAGGTTTTCCAGATGTGGTCAGAGAGAGACATGAGTAGGCAAAAAGGGTCAGAGAGATGCAGTGTTACTGTCATTGAGGATGGAGCAAGGGGGCTACGAGCTAAGGAATATGCTGGCCACCAGTACCTGGAAAATGCAAAAAACAAAATCTTCCCTAGTCTCCAGAAGGGAATGCCGACGCCTTTATTTTAGCCCCAGACTTCTGACCAACTGAACTGTAGAAAAATAAATTTGTTTGTTTAAACCACTAAGGTTGTGGAAATTTGTTACAGTAGCAATGGAAAAGCAACACACCACACGTTTGCAGCATTTCCTTGCCATGATGCTAAAATTAGGAAGGTTCACTCTGGTGGCAGACTGTACTTTTCCTTGCAGAGCTACCTTGTCACCTCCTAACATTTCTTCCTGTGCACCCCTCCCCCCCCCCCCCCCCCCCCCCCCCCCCCCCCCCCCCCCCCCCCCCCCCCCCCCCCCCCCCCCCCCCCCCGCGACCTCCATCCTCCCTAGGCCAAACACTACTGCTATTGTCTTTCTGCCAGTTTAGGGACAGGGGAAGGTCAATGGGCTCCATGTTCTGGATACAGTTCTATAATAAATTATCCTGAAGGTTGACTCAGAGCCTTCTTCTGTATTCTTATAAATGTCCCTCTGAGTTTGGATTTGCTCTTAGTATATGTGCTGCCGAAGCAAGCACTTGGATTTGCTCTTATCTTCTCATTATTTTAATCATTTATTTGGTTCTAGTCATCTCTGCAAACACACAATGCTACAGATTGCCCCATGGTTGAGAGCTATTGGGTGAGTGCTCTTCTCCGGCTTTTAAATTTTTTCGTGCAGCTTTGGATTAGGGAGCCAGATTAATTTAGGAACATGCAGCAGGTTTTGGGATGTGATTTTTCTTTTTCTTTTTCTTTCTTTCTTTTTTTTTTTTTTTTTGTATGTGGGTAGCTCCCTGACTGGGAATTGAACCCAGGCCGCAGCGTTGACAATGCCAGTGCTGAAGCTTTAAGCCACTACACCACCAGGGAACTCCTTGGATGTGATTTTTCTTCACTCTTGTCAGTGTTGATTTTATTTAACTCTATTGTCCAGATATTTCAAATTTTTCTGAGAGTAGTGTCTTCTGCTGTTTATCAGTGCTGCATGGATTTCTTCTTTAAGGACAACAGTTTCCTCCTGTCTACTAGAAAAGCTGGGTGGAAGGATCCATGGCCTTATGAGCTCAGTGGACAGTCTTGATTCAATTTTTGCCTATTATTTAGACTTTATGTTCTGTACCTGGGACTCAGAATCCAAAGGACTAAAACGTTCCCTGAGAACTGGGCCATGTGGCACAGTCTCAGAGCTGGCAATGGGAGAAATGCAGATTAAGGGTGAGTTAGCTCTAGGGTGGTCCAGGTGGAAGCAGATCGAACACAAGGGTTGGGAGGATCCAGTGGGTGTCAGAGAAGCCCCTTAACAGGAAAAGAAAAAATAGACCTGGGTTCAAACCTCGGTTTTGCCTCTTGCCAACTGTGTAACCTTAGGCAAGTTTAGCCTCTGTGAGCTTCAGTTTCTTCACTTGTAAAATGGGATTGCGCCATCTATCAGATAGGGTTGCTGCAAGGATTATATGAGTTGATATTGGCACAGTGCTTACCATAGGCTTGGCATACAATAATATTAGGTATTTACTGAGTGCACTTATCTGGATTAATCTTGTTTAATCCTGATTATTAAGCCTGTTAACACAGATCAGGAAACTAAGGAATAGAGAATTTAAATAAGCTGCTTAGGGTTGTGATCATTAAATGGCAGAGCAGGGATTTGAGCCTAGGCAGTCTGGCTCTGGTCATCTCTGCCCTTAAGCCTCTTATACCTGAGCATAAGAGGGTCCTGTACCTCAGAACAAAAAGCCAGGTTTCCTTCTAGGGAGGGAGAAAGGAGAAAAATCACCCTTTCCTTCTATTAAATAAGTTTCCAACAGAAGTAAAAATGGGGCACAAATTACTTTGTCAGTAATCTATCCTGTCCCACAACATTAGGTTCTGAGGATAGATTACCCTTCTGTGACTAACCACAGGGGAAACCTGGCAAAATCACGCCACGGTCATATCAGCCCCAGTTTCTTCAACTATAAAGTGGTGCTGATACCAGCCTTACAAGGATGTTGTCATCATTAAGTAAATGAAATTAGCTATTTATAAAACTTGATTATGTGAGGTTCTAATAAGTGTATTTTTCCTTCCTTCCTTTCTTCCTCCTTCCCTCCCTCCCTCCCTCCTTCCCTCCTTCCCTCCTTCCTTTTCTACAAGAAGAATTGCTTGTGTAGAGGCATGAATGTCTGAATTGGGTGGCTCAGATTACAGGGCTCTTAGAAGTGATGCACTTTGCCAGGTAGGTGGGAAGCAGGCTGGATCCCACAGAGACTTTACTTCCCTTCTCTTCATGATTCGGAGCAGGTGAGCGGTATGACTTCAGAGGTACTGGGAGGTACTTCCATGCTCTCAACAGGCCCACACTGGACTGATCATTAGAAGTGCATGGAGAGTTTAAAAACATTTCTATGCCAGCCCCGTATTTCTCCCACCTGGCTAAGGATCTGATGCAGTAGGGCTGAAGGAGATGAAAATGTTTATTTAAAAGAGAAAATCCAGTTTTATATTCTACATATGAGTGAAGTCATACAGTTCTTGCTTTTTTTTCTGTCTGGCTTATTTTGCTTAGCATGATGATCTCCAGGTCCACCTATTTTGTCGCAAATGGCAATATTTCATCTTTTCTTACAGCTGAGTGATATTCCATTGTGTATATGTACCACAGCTTCTTTATCCAGTCATCTGTCGCAGGGCACTTTGGTTGTTTTCATGTTTTGGCCACTGTGAACAGCGCTGTGATGAACATTGGGGTACAGAAGTCTTTGCAGACAAAGATTTTTAAATTTTGGGGGTAGATACCCAGAAGGGGGATTCCTGGGTCATATGGTAACCTCATTCCCAATTTTCTGAGGAACCTCCACACTGTCCTCTATAGTGGTTGTACCAATTTGCAAACAAAGATACAAAAACTCATGGATAAAGTCAGTGGTTTCATGGCTACCTGAGGGCAAGGGGGGAGGGGGTGGGAGAGGAGGGAGGGGCATCAAATATAAGGTAATATGGATAGAGAACTGACACTGGGTGGTGAACACAAAATGTAACACATAGTCGATGATCTAAATTGCCCACCTGAAACCTACGTAATTCTTATTAATCAATGCCACCCCAATAAGTCTAACAATAAAAAAAAGGAAACTCCTTAGGTGATTCTGATGACCTACAGTAACATTTAGAGACTACAATTCTAAAATGTATTTTTTCCTCGAAGTCCAATAGTTTAAAATATTTCTATATTATCTTAGTAGGGGACATAAAAATAGTAGGACAGGGACAGTCATGAATCACTTTGACTACCCAGAAGGAAGAACTTCTGTGAAACTGTCTAGGTTACATGAATCTTCTCACATGCACTGTAGAACCTAAGTCTTGATTTCTTTTCTGTGAAAAAATTTTCATCAAGCTGGAAGAATAAAACCTGCTAATACCTTGTTCAAGTAATTCATACCACCCTCGTTCTCAAACTCTTTTACCAGGCCACACCTGGAACTGGGAATTTTTATTACGTCCAAGTAAATTCAAATGATTGGTGATGCATAAAAACTTTTCTGTATGTCCTCTTCTATGCTTCTGTTATTAAAGGCGTATTACTATCTACCTCTCTAAGATGCAACCTCTCAGCATTCTGTTGAGAATGAATGTGAGGATGACAGATCCTTCAGACTGTGAACTGGAAGCTGAGGATGTCTATTCAAAGTAGTTTAACAGATTGCTTTCCTAACTGCCAACTTAGATCAGCACCCTCAGAGTATGGGAATTAGAATTTTAACAGATAATGACTGGGGGGATTGAACAAACCTAAAATCCTAGTAATGTTTTATTGCATATTGCTGTAATTGAAACCTCAATTTGGGAATTTGTAATTGAATTTGGGCACATTGAAAAGTTCAAGAGAGCAGAAATGAGAAAGGCTTAGGGAAGGCAGACGACATGAGTGCAGTATCAGCCTAGGTAGGGAATGAAGAGGGACGGAGCCAGAAAGTAAGGTCATAGAGGTAGAAAGATACCAAAAATAAATACAGGTTTCCCTTGCTATCCAAACGTAGAGCATTCCTTTCATAAGCTGCAATGGTGTAATGCGAAGAAGCGATTACCTTAGGACATATCTTGCTAATGATGCACAAAATAAATTGGGATAAAGCACAGAGGCTCACAGACACAGTTCAAAGGCAGTTCATCCTTATAAAAGTAAGAACCAAACTAGTTTCTTCAACTATTTTCAGAATGACTCAAGCAGAAGTCGAGGAGATGCTTAGATGTATCCAGGAAAAAACCTAGAAGTATATCAGATGGCAATTTTTGTCCTTTATTATTTAGGTGCCTTATTGGGGATCATCCTTATGGATCTTTTGCAAACAATGTGGAGCTTGGAGGGTGCCTTCATCACTCATATTTTTGAGAAAAATTAAATGCTGTCTATGCTGTTGTGTGTGTGTGTGTGTGTGTGTGTGTGTGTGTGTTGAGGGTTGGAATAATGAAATCATAGTGGAGGAAAACAGGTTTACTGCCATTAAGGGATTTGATTTTGAGGTTTGCCATCATTCACAGCAACCAATTAAATTTCTTGGCTCTGAGTACACCAGGTTTATAAATGAACAGAGGCTTTACTGAAAGTGAGTAAGTGATTGTATGTCTTCATAGCCTGTCATTCTTCTCACCTTGACCTCCTGTAGTCCCATTAGATTATTTTGAGGCATATGAAATAAATCTCAGGTGTCATATCATTTCTGCTACAATAGTTCAGCATACATCTCTAAAAGATGTGGATTCTTTCAGAAAACATAATCAGGTATTTGGATTCAGTGACTCTAGCAAAATAAAGAGATATATTCTCAAAAACAAAACATAACCAATGTCACCCCACTAAGTCTAACAATAAGAAAAAACAAATGTCACCCCAATAAGTCTAAAATAAAAAACAAACAAACAAACAACAAAACCAAAACCAAACATAACCAAAATACTCCTAAAAATATTGACAAAAATTCTTTGGTATCATCAAATACCTAGTCAGGTTAAATTTCCTTCGTTCTTTTTGGAGTTTGCTCATACTTCCCGTGGTGTTGTTTAACATGTTCCTCTGTTCCCTGTACTTCCTGTAAGCTAAGCATTAGATCTGGAAGTTTAACATGATTTGCTTTGGTTTTATTTTGTTTTATTTTTTTGTTTTTTGGCAAGAACATGTCACAGGTGTCATTGTATGATTTCATAGGAGGGCAGACTGTGCTAGCAGGCACTAATTATCATCGTTGAAAGATTTGCTTCTTCATTTTGGACCTCAACCCAACCATCAAGCTGCAGACCCCCCAGAGACACACCTTACATATACCTCTCCTTTGTACTGCTGTAACTGATTAGAAAATGGCCATTTGGCTATGAGCTCATTTCAAAGACATAATTTCATTGGAAAATAATCACATGACTCCATTAACCTTCAGCATATGTAAATGGAACTTTTTTTCTTTCTCACCTACAGCAGTACTGTTGGTTGCCTATATGAATGCCATCTCTCCCACCCTTTGATGTGCTGGCATAGCCCACCATCCATGTAAGAAGGTGACCAGCTCTTTGCTTTTTGAAGCATAACTGGTTTCCGGGAAACTCTTTCCTTCTTAGTGAGGATACTCTCAGCTTTGTGCCTTTAGATGATATCATGTGTGAGGTTATTATTTGGTGTTACAGGGGCCATCTTCTGACCATGGAGACAAGCTTGAGGATTATACCAGTGTGCCCAGGATGATGGAATGACAATGAGGGAAGAGTCCAGGTGTTCATTAAGTCACTGAGCCACTAAAATAGTGAACCCTGCAAACACCATACTTAATGTGAGATCATAAATTTAATTCACTTTTAGTTGATGATTCAAAGCTATAAACAACCTAACCAACTCACTAGCTGTATTCAAATACATATCTTATGTTTCTGCTTACCATTTAAAGCCCTGATGTAGAGAAAAAAACCTATAGACTTTGACTTTTAGTTTCCCATGAAAATAAGTTTGTCTTGCCCACTTTAATAGAGCTAAAATGATTATACAGAGAGCACAAAACATTGAGTCATCAAAATTAACTTATGATGTATAATTTTTAAAAATCAGCTTTTCACAAGATGTAAGTTAAAAAGCATACAGCAACTTAAAAGTGGAGATAGAGGCTTACAGACTTCTATGTTGATGTTAGGAATTGGAGTTAAAATATTTTCCAAGGATCATTCTCAAAGCACATAACTAAGAGCTGACTTTGAGTATTGGCAACAATGGGAAACTTTTCTCCTATTACATTATGCTGGACAAAACATTAAGTAGGAGAATTGGAATTTCTGAATCTCCTACTTTGCAACAAAACAATTCCCAAGTTTTAAATTGAATGCATAAGAGAAACAGGCGGAGTGATAAGGATTTAATTTGAAAGATTGTATGATGTGTGAAATCTGTTTAAGAAGCAGCTATAGAACTGAAAAATAAAGGATAGCTGATGATCTGTCCTGCACTTCTCCTGCTTTTTTATTGAGATATAATTGGCCTATAACATTAGGTTCCTGCTTCTTGTATTTGGCATTCCCAGACAGTGCTGTGTGGAAGCAAAGCTTCATTGTCTTTTGGGTAGATTGCACCTTTGTCCTTGCAGACAAGGTGATGAGAGCGAGTGGTTCCTGAAACGCTCTTTAACAGGCCCTCTTTGTGTTGTGTGGGGAAGCTCTTGCTCATCATGGATGATGTCAGCAGGCTTCCCACCCACTCCCCTGGATCCCTCAATGTACAGAGACTCATTGTTAATGATTTGCACTGTGAACAACTGCTGGCTCTTGCTGATTTCATTTATTGAGAAGATGGTCTACGGCCATACCACCCTGAACACAGCCTATCTCGTCTGATCTCGGAAGCTAAGCAGGGTCGGGCCTGGTTAGTACTTGGATGGGAGAAGATGGTGATCATCCATCCCAGATTTCAAAAAATCTGTCCTGTTTCAGACCATGTGTCAGGCCATGTGTCAGATCCCTGGAATCTGATTAGGAAAATATGATCACCTTAATTATGGCATAACTCCTTCCAACTTCTCTGTCCACTGGAGGTTTTTTCCACAGGTTTCATTGTTTTGGTACTTCTTTAGGTGATATCCCTTCCCCTTTTCCCAATACGTAAAATTCTCCATGGGTCTTTGTTGGAAATACCTTCACTTTAGAGATCTACCTAGAAGGGATTTCAACATAGTTAATCCTAAAAATAGGTAGAGTAAGGCAGGAGCCTATCTCACTGTGAAAAGCTACCTGATCAAAATTCAGTGAGTTAAATGTCCATTCTGGCAGTAAAGTTCAAAGCCTTTAAAAAGGTATAAAATGCATTTGAGCTGGTGAACATAATTTATCATGGAAAAGTCACTGAGGAAAGCAGAATTAGGGTGCAGCTTGGGAGATCAGATGAGAGCAAAGAACAACCTCCAAGTTCACTGGGGGCAGAATTCCTGTCCACAGGCGGTAGATCAGGCAGTTGGTTCCCCATCTATTCTGACACTGTGGCTTGGAGAACTTACCAGAATCATTAGTATATTCTGTGTGCTTAATGTAGTGAGTCAGGAACACCAAAGGTGCTAAGGAGATACATACTGACCTACAATGACAATTAACTTTTATTGTACTTACTGTGTTTGCCTTTCCAGATAAATGCATGACCACCATCTTTCTGGTTCAAAGTATCAAAGTGTTCCTGAAATGCCATGAAGAATGTTTGTACTTGAAGATAATTTTTCAGGGAGGTAGACCTTTGATTTTCTAGATATTTTTTTTACCTGCCCATGTAGCAAGACTGTTACAAATAAAATTTAGGGGAGGTCAGATAATCCTTGGGGGTAAGGAGATTGGTAGTGGCTTGGGACAGCTGAATAAATAATATATACTTATCTGGCTCCCTGGGAGTTACTCAATCCTTTTTACAACCACCAGGCATTTTACAGACACATTTTTCTATGAAGCAGTCAAACTGCAAACAGAGTGAATACTGATTGTCATGTCTTTAAAAAAAAGAAGAAAAAAAAAGAAAAGAGTAGAGAAGCACCACAGTTACCTTCTGAGTGGAAATGTCTTTTGTCTCTGTCAAAGGAAGCACAGGACCAAGGGCGTGAGGGCAGATCTGAGGCTGTGAACTGTCGCATGGCCCTCCGTTAGTGTTTGGGTTTCATTCAGTGGAGGAAGGGCCGCATTCATGAATACCACGAGGAGCCTTCATTGTTAACCTTCATGCCCATATCACCATCCTGCTTATGGGCTTTCTGTAGGTCCATTTGCATGTGTACTGTGGTGCTCTGAGAGGGAACTCTCTACCCACTGCACACCAAGCACAACTATACTGTTTTTTTTTATGCAGTAGTTCCCTCTTATCCCTAATTTTGCTTTCCAAGGTTTCAGTGGTCAACTGCAGTCTGAAAATATTAAAGGGAAAGTTCCATAACTAAGTAATTTATAAGTTTTAAATTGGGTGACAGTCTGAGTAGTGTAATGAAGTCTCATGCTGTCGCTCTCTGACAGGCCTGGGATGTGAATCATCCCCTTGTCCAGCATCTCTATGCTGTACCTGTAGAATGATAAGACATTAGAGAGGGAGAGACCACATTCACATAACTTTTATTATAGTATATTGTTATGGTTGTTCTGTTTTATTATTAGTTATTGCTGTTAATCTTCTACTATGCCTAATTTATAAATTAAAGTTTATCATAGGCATGTAGTTATAGGGAAAAACACAGTATATATAGAGTTTGGTACTACCTTCAGTTTTAGGCATCCACTGGGGGTTGTGGGACATAACCCCCATGGATAAGAGGGGCTACTGTGCACAGAATGGTAGGTGCTTAGTAGATGTTTGTTAAGTAAATAAAATACGTCGTTAAAATCTTGTATAAAATATCAGTAATTGTGAACAATGTAGCTCCTTCATGTTTGTGAGTTCTTTGGGCTAAGGACTAAATTTTATGTACCTAAATATGTTTTGGTACAAATGTGTGCACTCAGCAAGTGTTTGTGTGTAATCCAGTGGACGAACGGCATATTCGTGAATACTACGAGGAGCCCTCATTGTTAACTTTCATGCCCATATTGCCAGCATTGCCTGCTTAGCAAGAGAAATGTTCTTCCACTGCCTTGAAGGTCTCATGGAGACATACAGTAGGAGTTTGAAAAGTACCAGAGAGAGCATTTAGGTTAAACTCTTTATTTTATAAATGAAAAAATAAGGCTCTGGAGAAATGGAATGACTTCCCCAAGGTCATCTAGCTAGTCTTTGGCAAAGCCAAGAAAAAATTTGAGTTCCCTGAAAGTTATTTTTCCTGAAATATTTTAAAATTTTATCTATAAGATCTTCATTTCACACACACACACACACACACACACACACATACACACATATTCTCAAATAGTTGCAATAATCAGTTACTCCTCAAGAAAAAAATAAACGCTTTTGCCTAGTCATTTCTCATAAGACACATTTCAGGGTGTTAAATAAGAAATTCTCCCTGAGACATCAAGATAAAATACTGGGGTGCCAAAAAAATGTATACACATTTTGAGCGATGTTATCTATGTATTACTTTGTAAAGTTGCATTGAATTATGGTAGCAATGTGTAGTATGACATTCACTCAAAAGACATTAATCAAATGAAGGCTAGTGTCACCATGTGACAGGCAGGACAGTGAAAGAAAAAAGCAGAAGCACGGTTGTTGTTTGAGGAACACAAGACTATTTTGAAGAGGTATTTGAAATTCGAGAACATTGTTTGAATTTCCCCCACAGTTTTCTGACTTAACGCCCCTTGAGTTCTACCTATGGAGGATCTTAAAGGATGTGGGGTACCATAGAAAACTGGCCACACTGGTGAAATTGAAACAGCATGTGCAGCGATACAAGTGGACACTGTGGTCACCGTGGCTCCAGCAGTACTTTGCAGTAATCAGAAGTGTCTGGACGCTGATGGTAACCACTTTGAGCACCTCTTTTAATTGCAGAAGTCAAACATGACTTGTGTTCATCTTTTGTTACTGGTAATATATTATTACAATTTTAATAGTTTTTTTCCTTTCTTAATGTGTATACATTTTTTTTCACACCCTCTATATATGACAAGCAAAAAAGAGGAGCCATAAAAAAATAGAAATCTTCAAAGGGGTTAATACAGAAAGTGGTAAATGACTCAAACTTTTTGTCTACATTCATGGTAAAAAGATGTTGGGGCTCTGAGGGGGCTCAATAAACAGCACCTGTCTTCCCCACCCAGGTTCTGAAGAAATTGAGAAACAAAATGGAAGGTAGCAGATGAAGGCAAAAGTATCAATTTCATTATGGAGAAAGGCTGCGCTGGAAGGCAGGGCTTAGTGTGAAAGCCAAGTGGGGCTGTTCACCAAATCCCAGGTGTAGGCTGACCTGAGTAGAGTAGGTATGTGCCTGAGGGCAGGGCCACTACCAAGATGAAGAAGGGGAACCAGGCTGAGGTTTCCTGGTGCGTGAATAATGTCTGTGAGTGGTGCCAGGTAGAGCCCCTGGTATTACAGCTGGTTCAGGACTCCACAAGAGTAGGTAACAGCCATTCCCCATACCCAAAAGGCAGAGGGGTTGAAGATGGCAAAGGAAGATTTGTGAAGAGGGTTTCTGTGGAGGACCCTAGTCTGAAAGCCCCAAAGTTGCTTGCCCACTGAAAAGACTTCCTCCAGAGAGCTTTACACACATCTTTACACACAGCTTTGAGGATGCATGCGTAGGATGCAGGCAGCTGGTGGTGTTTGGTTCCCACGTGGAAAGTCTGGAAGGAAAGAGAATTCTAACGGTGGCAGTGAAGGAGAGGTGGCTGCACTGGGTAGGCCAGGGTTGGGAGAGAAAGGAGCTCAGCTCCTGTCCAACAGGGCCACCTAGAGGGTCTCTTAGGGCTCAGCAGGGAGAAGCCAGAGTTTTGACACAGAGCTGAGCAGTTTAGGTGATGGAGGGAAATTCAGGTGAGTGGTCCCCAGCAAAGGGGAATAGTGGGGTCTCTGAAAAACCCATGAGAGCACCCGCCCATGAGGAAGAGGTGGCTTTCAATATCATTGCCTAGCCCAGAAAGAGAGAAGCCACCAGCCATTTAGGAACCTGCCCCTCTCTTCGCTGCTTCCTTCGCTTCCCTTCCCTCTTCCTGCTGCAACTCTGGAACAAACCATGGTTAGTGAAATGGGGGCAGACAGTTGGAAACACTAGGTGGCATGTCCCCCTTCCCTGTTTTCCTGGCTACAGAAGTCCTCGGATGGGTGAAGGGAAAAGTTTCACCTATAAATCTGATTCTAAGAGTTGATTATTACACAGGATTGGGTATTCTTTTAAATTGAGACTGTGTTGGAGACCTAACGTATCTGTAGGACTTTATATTACTTAAAGTGTTTAAAAACAAGTCATAGGATTATAGAGGCTTTCATCCAGTGGCAGGGGAAGAACTTCGAAAACTTTCAAAAGGGACAATGAGAAGCAAAAACAAAATTGCTGTATGATTTGAAAAGATAATTTTCTTTTGCACATTGAACAGCCTATGGACCTTATCTTGTTAGTTTTTATTTCTGTAGCCCACCAACATAGGATTGTGGTAGCCTTCCATTTACTATACCAGCATTTGGGACATTAAGAACACTGGAAACTCCATCTGACCAAGGGCTGAATCCCGTGGTGGTCTTTCTGCAGTTTCCCCAGTGGCATGGTATATACACAGCAACACCAGGGCTGTTCCTCCAGCAAGGTATAAACTTCAAGAAGGAAAATGACAACTGCATTCTAGTCAGTAACAGTGGTCTTTCTATGATCTCTTTCTTCTCAAAGAATTCTCCCAGAAAACAGTACTGCTATTAAACCTGTTGGTAAATAAATTGAATGAAATATGTTAAAAGGCTCCCTCCAGTCCTGCCCAAACCCAGACAGAAGAGGCCAACTGGAATTCTTGTCACCATGTACCAACATCCTTTATTGTTTGAGCAGCATAGATTCCCTCTGTAAGACATTAGAGATTTCCAAGGCTGCTTTAAGAAGTTTATTATATGTGAAATGATTGAAAACTGCCAATCACAAATCTGGCAATCCCCTCTCATGAGCTTAAAGACTGTTCTGATTACGATAATTACATTTTTATGAATATCCTACCTAGAGAGTGACAATTTTACTATGTCAGACTGCACCACACAAAGATGCATCAATTTCATCTGCAATGAAAAATAGAGCCTAATAGCACAGTTATATTTATATGATAGTCAGACATCAAGATGCAACATTAAGTACCGCAACTGAAAGAATTCTGATCACTAACCTTGAGCTGATGATTAAGGGTGAAGGCTTGTCAGCTTTCATAAATTATTTTTTCATGATTTTTGCTGTTTTGGTTTGATTTCTAAACCTTCATAATTAACATTTATTAATATGTAGTTCCCCCCCCCCACACACACACACATGATATGTGGACAAGGCAAAAACAACAACAAAAAAAGATTAATAGATATGATTAGTGGTCAAAGATGTTTCAGGAACAACAGTGCCATGCCTCCTGATTTTCTACTTTAGTCAGCTAGTTTCTTCAACCATGATGCAAATAAGGGACACAGTATTTAGGTTAGATGCTATAAATACATATTGGTTTAATGCAAAGAAAATTATTACATTGTTACAGATAGTGATCAGTGTCAATCAAAGTGTGGTCTGAGAACCAGCAGCATTGAGCATCACCTAGAGGCCTGGTAGAAAGCAAATGCTCAGGTCGACCCAGACCTGCTCAATCAGAATCTCTAGAAGCAGGGCTCAGGACTCTCTGTCTTAACAAGCCATCCAGGTGATTCTCTGAAGTTTGAGAGTCAGTGTTGTAGCTTCTTCTAATTATTTCCATTGGCTACAGTGAAACATTGCCAAGTGTGGAGGCTTTAATTGCAGCAATGCTATAGGCCAGTGGGGTCCAACCTTTTGGCGTCCCTGGGCCACATTGGAAGAAGAATTGTCTTGGGCCACACATAAAATACACTAATGCTAATGATAGATGATGGGCTAAAAAAGGTTTGAGTGTAATTTTCGTAATGCTTTAAGAATTTGTGTCGGGCCGCATTCAGAGCCGTCCTGGGCCACAGGTGGGCTATGCCTTGCTCTAGGCATTCCCTGGCACCAGCAGCGGTATGTGTTCTAGGGGAGCCTAAGTCAACAGGTTCTTTAGGTCAAGTCCTTGAATCCAGGGGTTCCTCTTAAGTAGCTTTTCTCTTTAATCTCCTGAGCTCACAAGCCATAATTTCTTCCCTTTGTTGAGAATGTGCTCAATATTTGTCGAATGAAGACAATAAGAGTAAAATTGCAGTTTTAAGATTGAAACAGTCAAAGTTTCTTGGACCCCTTTTACCCACCAGCTGTGAGACCTTCGAGTCACAACATCTCTCAGTGACTGAGCCCAGCATTTGTAACATGGGAGATGAGTTTCTTCCTCTTTCACTCATCTGCTGTGGGGTAAAAAATGAGGTAATAGGTGTGAAAATGCTTTAAAATTCTGGAGCCACTTCCTACCATTTTTTTGAACATGGCTGTCTTTTTGCTCTATCCTCATTTCTCCTGTGAACAAGTGCTAGGTTGTATGACTGAGGCAAAAGACACCAAGTTTACTTTTGGCCACTAAGGAAAAGCAAGTCCTATTATTTGGAATATAAAAGAACCACATGACCTTTCCAACTTCAAGGACAGTAAACAATAAATTAAATGCTACAAATTTTTAATATGAATGAAAGAAAGACCCCACAGATAATGGACAGTACAAAGGAAGGAAGATACACAGGGGAGTAAATTTACTCTTCACACTGCAGTTTGACTCTGAGAGGGGGACTTGTAGACTTCTATTTAGTGTTTCATGAAATGACGTCTGAGTTCTAGTGGCTCCCTTGAGATCACTTAAAAGGTAGCAGCTGTGCTGAGGCATACAAGTATATAACATCCTTTAAAAAACCGCAAGGTAGGAATTACAACCACCCTTCAAGTTGTAAAGAACCAAAGAATGAAAAGAAATGAGATCATTTATAAGAGGCAATGTGCCCTGAGTAGTAAATGCTGGCCCACGACTAGAGACAGTCTATAGCCCAATGAGGACAAGAAGGGCAATGTAGTGAGTTTTTAATGAAGCTACATTTATTCAATTGAGCCTACTGTCTTTTATTCTAAGATTAGGTCTTTCCTTGTTTTGGCTTATTAGAATGTCCTTGCTTTTAAGAAATGTCAGGATGTATACAGGGTCCAGTAGAAGTAACACCCTTTTAAAAGTAGTTAAAATATTATTATGTTGCAAAATTACATGCTTATGATTTTATAATGAAAGATTTGGTATAGATTACCAGCTCATAGAAAGAGGATGGTACTTCTGTCTGTATTTTAAAACTGGTAAATGAACAGTTGACAATGATGTTATGACTCCCCATTCAAATTTATTTACTTGAGTTTGAATTCTGGATCCATTCAAGGCAAGTGGCTTGAGGCAAATTCCTATTCCATTCGGGCCTGGATTTCTCCATGTGTGAAGTCACAAAAATTAACAATGACATATGTAATAATTGCAAAGACCTTAGCACAATTTGTAGTGCATAGTAGATTAGTAATTGGTGATGGATATATGAAAAATAAAGGCAATATATAAGTGTGTTGTCACCTAGGTAAGTATTTAGGTAAAGTTTTGATGGTATAAAATTACTACGCTTTCACTACTGTGTTCAATATATTTTTCTATTTATTGCATGGTAGTTTCACTGGGGACCTGTCCATGACTTCGCTCCAAGAATTGGGCTAAGCAGAAAGGACAAAGGGGAATTTCCCTTTCATGCACACAGCCAATCTAGCAGACCTGTGACAGTGGTGAAGAACATTCCAGAACCAGTAGAGTGGGCTTGTGCCTACTGGCTGAAGTTCTTAGTGGATCTAGAATTTAAACTCACTCCCTTGGTTCTAGGACTAGTACTTCCCTATTTATGTAATGTATATCTTTGTATTTCCAATGCTTAAATAGTAATCTGTGTTCATTGATGATTTGAATGGATAAATGTAAAAATGAATTTCAGGGAATATAATAGCTCCATAAAGCCTTAGGTTTCCCCCAATTATCTGCTGATGTTTGTTTCAGGGAACTACCTGAAATTATAGCATTCTGACAGGTGACCTTGAAGTTACTAACTTGCTAAGAAAGACAGCAAACAGGGAAACAGTGGGAGCTCCTCATGACTAAACACTCAAGATGACTTAAACATTCATGTTAAGTCCATGATGGATGTTCCAGGTGTCCTGACAGGGATCTTCCTCGTCAGATTTAAGCTAAACTTGAGTTCAGTGTCTAATAACATCAACTTGTTCTCCTAAGAATCCTAAGAATTCCATAATTAAATTTTATCAGACTTTTTTGATGCATTGAAAAATTTTTTGCTCTGAATATGGCCTAGGTTTGATGGCAAAAGGATTAGGAAATGGAATGGAACTAACTTTCATTGAATGTCTTACATATGCCAGATAGTTTGTATATTTTTTAAGCTTTGTAACCATTTTGCAGTTGAGGAAACTAGAGGTCAGGGGGCTTAAATCACTTGTCTGTGGACTTACAAGGAGCAAGTGGCAGGGCCAGGACTCAGATTCAGGTTTGTGTGTCCAAGGCTCATTCTCCCACTCTGTAACTTGTCATTGGGCCTTTTCTTTCCAGCAAATGTGGGAGACACATGAAACGGAGACTAGCTACGGGAAGGATTATAAAGGACTGAGTGTGGTGAGGTGAAAAACCATACTGCTTTTCTATAGGTAGTATGTGATTCAGGGCCTCAAATTACTCAATTGTAAGGCCACAGGGTTGGACTAGATGACCTCTGGGCCAGAGGGCCCAGTTTGCCAGGGCAGCACTCACTTATACCTGTTGTGCCCAGGCAACTATTGTTAGCACCCCTCTCTACTTTTAAAAATGTTCCCCAGATTATAAATTCTAACGCTTCCCTATGAGGTTCTTTCCAGGTCTCAATTTCAGTTATTTCAAATTGAATCTAATAATTTCTTGGATGACTAAAGCAATGCGCATTTTCATTTTCCAGGCTTGTGAGATACAAGGGACTGACAGCACATAAGATGACCTTTGTCTGTAGGTTGCTTTGCATTTTGATAAGGATGTTTTTTTCTGCTACTGCCTCTTTCCTTTAAAAGTACATTAGTAAATCCCCTGTAGTCAGTTTGGTTTCAGTTCGTACCAACAGTGGCTATCACTGAGTGCTTAGAATAAGTCAGGCTAAATGCTGAGTGCTTTATCTCATTTAATGCACTTATTTATGGTGTAAGATAGCTCACTTTCTACATTAGGAAACTGAGGAAGCTCAGTCCGGCGATTTGCATCCACTTCCATTGGTGCTTGTGGTCGCTTGTCAGACCTTAGCTGCCAAAATGGTCAAGCAGATCGAGAATAAGTATGCTTTTGAGGAAGCCTTGAACAGTGCGGGAGATAAGCTCGTGGTGGTCGACTTCTCAGCCACGTGGTGTGGGCCTTGCAAAATGATCCAGCCTTTCTTTCATTCCCTGTCTGAAAAGTACTCCAACGTGGTATTCCTTGAGGTAGATGTGGATGACTGTCAGGATGTTGCTTCAGTGTGAAGTCAAATGCATGCCAACCTTCCAGTTTTTTAAAAACGGAAAAAAAGGTGGGTGAATTTTCTGGAGCTAATAAGGACAAACTTGAATCCACCATCAATGAATTAATCTAATCATGTTTTCTGAAAACGTGGCCAGCCATGGACTGTAAGAGATGGAGCCACGTCTTCCTATCCCTTACCCATTCTACTATACTGAGATACGTACACAGGCACACACACACACACACATGCACAGCACAGATCATTTAAAAAATAATCAGGCCCCCTGAATTCCCATTGCCTTTTCTATATTTATCAGTGTCAATGATCTTCTTTGTAATTTCACCTTTCATTGCTTCCAGCATCCACCTTTACCTTAGACTAGAAGCATCTGCCTAAAATAAACAGACAATACATTTTGACTAAGAGACAGATTCTTAGGAAAAACAAACAAGGCATTAGAAAATGGATGTGATACTTATTTACACAAAGCTTCTTCTTTTTTTGAAAATGTCTTCCCTTTTTTTTTTTTGCTAGCTCCCTGGCTGGGAATCGAACCCAAGCTGCAGCATTGAAAACGCCGAAGCCTTAGCCACTACACCACCAGGGAACTCCCAAAAATGTCTTTCTTTACCAAAGCATAAAACAGAAAACAGACACTTGCTTTTTTGTTTATATTTACTTAGACAATAGTTAAATAAAAACCACCAGTTAACACTCTTATCATTCTGCTTTTATTTATTGTCTGGCTAAATTACAAAGACACAGATGTCTTAGACTGTCCCATCACTTAAACTATCTTGATGACATAGATACCAAAATGTGCATGTTTACATAGTGCAGTGGTATGAAAAACATTTTTTTTCTTCATTTATAGTCCCTGACTATAAACAGGGTAAAAATAATTTCATGCCAAAAACTTTTGGGCACTTTAACAATCATCCCATTTCTGCTACTAAGATAATAAAATTGGTATTACAAGTTAAAATATAAAGGCTTAACAGTTTTTACAAATATGCAAATAATCTGCTACTTAAGACATAAAAAGTCGATTTCTTTCAAATCACAAAGTAAGGCACCATTGGATTAAACATTTTTCTCAGCTTTTACTAAATAAAATGCAGTGAAATAAATACTGAACGCTGAATTTTAATACTGTAATACTTTTCAATATAAAATGATATGTGAATGTTAAAATACTGTATTGCATCTTGAATACATTTATCTGGAAATGTTATGAAGAAAAAACATGTAAGCTCTGGTTTCAGAGAAGGAAATATTCACTTCTGTGATTTCCCATAGTTGAAGATTTTGTCACAGAACTTCTTCAAAGTTTTGGATGCACTTAGGTTGCTAACTTTAAGAGCAAGGGTGTAGGTATATTAATGAAACATCTCTCTCTATCCTGGGTGAATAGCAACTTTGAGCTGTGACCCTGTTTCAGATTTTAGGATGGTCCCTGCAAAGTTGGGATATACAAGGAAATTGGCCAGTCTTACTACCACTTAGAAAATTCAAATCCTTACTTTGGGTCAGACTTTTCTCTGCCATATTGGCTAGAAAAGGCTCTTTTTTTAAACTGGGTCATTAGGCTTTCTCATAGGGATTTTAAGCAAGTGTTGATATCTGATTGAAGGATCCAAAATAAAGCAATGCTGCTATATTACTAAAATACTGAAGATAAAAAATATTTTTTGGAAAATACTTTGCCAGGCTTGTTGTACCTTTATATTGATTCTCTTTGGGAAAGGGCCCCAAGTGACTGAAAGACAAAGAATGGTAAAGGAGAAGGGAGAAAAATGCAAGTTCTCTAATGTACTAATCTGAGAACTTTGGCAAGGAAAGTTATAAAAATACAATATATTCAAATGGGTAACATCATAATTTATTAGACATCCCATTTATTAGAACTCTAAGTTCCTTTGCTTTTATATAAATGCAACAATTACTTATTCTATAAATAGGAATGCTGCTTTCAAATTTTTCTTTGGATTGATTTCTTGTTAGCATCTTCCAGTAATACATGAACAATGCACTGAAACCATGACACAAAGTTTAGGTGGATATACATATACATAAGTGGCCATGTGCTTTTAAAAATAAGTAATGGTAATTTGAAACATAATCAACCACATAAAACATCTAAATTGAAAAAAAAGTACTTTTTTGACTTTTTAACTAGATTTAAAAGTCCCAGTAAAGTCTGTAAACAAAATCATACCAAAAAAAAAAAAAAAAAGGCAAGGCTGGCTCTTCACTGTGGTCCTTTTGGGAGCTTTATTTGCATAGGTCCAAGGCAAATGATTCTCCCCAGACAGATTCAGAACAAATTCCGTCCAATTTCCAGTAGCAGTCTCTTTCTAGCAACCCCATAAACAACAGATTTAGATTTTTAGAGTTTTGCCCATCAACCCAAATCTGGTCCCTTCTCCTGCATTCAGATTTGCTACCTTTCCTTGACTTCCCCTGACTTCCTCTGCACGGAGCCTTGAGCCTCCCTGCCCTGAGGACAAGGCTGAGCAGGACAGGGACGAAGCCGCTTCAGATGTACAAGGCAAGAGTCCAGCTGACAGGTGGGCTCCAGACAACTGGTTCTGAGCCTGGAAGCCCTGACAGGCTTTCAGCTTCTTTCCAATGGCTTTATTCCACATAACTGTAAACCCTATTACATCGATTTCTAACCTTGGTACTATGAAGCAACACTGGTATACAGACATTAAGGGAAGACGGGAAATAGGGGAATAAAAATCTAAGGTCAAGCTGTCTGCCAGACAAGGTATTGGGTCCTAACTTGATTTTTAGTTACCTCTTGAATTGCTAAAACTCATCTCACAGTTTTTGTTTTCTTAAATGAGAGGTTTCGTGCTAGCCTCTGGCTTCTAGACTTGCACTGTCCAATATGGTAGCCCTCAGCCACATGTGGCTATTGAGCCCTTGAAATGTGACTAGTAGAAATAAAGACATGCTTTATATAAAAAACACAAACCAGATTTTGAAGACTTAGTACCAAAGGAAAAAAAGAATGTAAAATATCTCATTAATAATTGTTATATTAAATGCAGGTCGAAATATTTTGGATAAAATATATTAAAACTAATTGCACCTATTTCTTTTTCTTGTTTAATGTGGCTACTAGAAATATTTAAATTTGTCTATGTGGCTCACATTATATTTCTATTGGAAAGCTCTATCTCATACTGCCGAAGACGGTAATATATAACCAGAAAAATTTCATGTGAGCCCTTGCTCAGCAGCTTGCTTAGGTGGTCTGTGGTTCATGGAAACATACAGGTGAAGCATGCAAAAAAGGCATGAAAGCAAGCGGCTCTCAGGGACTTTAATATCATCTGTAGCAAATAAGCAGTGAAAGTTTGAATTTGGTTGGTTGAAAGCTGGGACACAGTTCATCTCCGCATACTCGCCATACAAGCCAGTCGACCCCCAGCAGTCAACGCGGGCAGGCTATAGCTGAAGCAAGCAATAGCTCTGAGAGTATACACAATATAAAAAAGCTAGGTGCATTTCCTTATCAGATTCCCACCCCGCACATACACATTCCCACATCACCCTCCCTCCCTCCCCAATGCCGATATGACGGGGACAGGGGAAGACAAGGGGAGGAGGTGTGCAGCTCTCAATAACAACAGAAGTAGCTCTTGGGCTCAGATGGAGAAGAGCAGGCAGGGATCACCTCGGGATGGGGGGGAGCGGTGGGGCTCCCCTTTCTCTTCGGTTAGATCCACCTTGATGAAAACATAGATAAGACATAAATTTTGGTTAGAAAGTATATGTTTCACCACAGAAACTCAAGGATGTTAGCAAAGATACCCACTGCTGCACCTCCTACAACCAAGGCTGGCAGTAACTGGCACGTGCGGATGAGAAGTGAGAGGTGAAGGGAGGGAGCATGACCTACCCCTGACTGCTGAGGACTTGTACCAAGTTGAGAAAGTTAAAAATAATCCTTTGCTTCCTATCACAGATACAGCATGTATTTATTACTGATTTAGAAAATAAAGGCGAGTAAAAATAAATAAACCCAGGCTTGTACCACCCATAATGAGATAACCAAACTCATTATTTTTCCCTTTGTTTTCTATATAGAAGCAGTTCCCTTTGTCTTCCAAAAAGTTGGATTGTATATTGTCAGCATGAAGAGCTTTCAGAGTCATTACTCTTTACAAATATAATTATTAATGACACACTGCATTCTTTTTACATAGATATACTGTACTTTATTTAATCCCCTTTTGTTGGACTTTTAGGTATCTCCTAATTTCTAAACAATGCATTTTTTTTAAATTCAAGTACTGTGTCTTATGATCATTTTTTTTAGTTCTCTTTCCATCACCTTATATTTAGCTTCCCCTCCCTCCTCTCCCACCCCCTCCCCTTTCTCCCCTCCCTAACCCACTCGTTCCCAAATAAACATCCAATGCATTTTTGATAGTAGCCATCCTAATGGGTATGAGGTGGTATTTCTTTGTAGTTTTATTTGCATTTCCCTTATGATAGTGGTGTTGAGCATCTTTTCATATGCTTATTGACCATCTGTATATCTTCTTCAGAGAAATGTCTATTTAAGTAAGTATTCAGCTCATTTTAAAAATTGGGTTGCTTTTTTGTTCTTGAATTTTAAGAATTCTTTATATATTCTATATATTAATTCTTTATCAGATGTATGTTTTACAAATATTTTATACCATTTAAGGGGTTGCCTTTTTACTCTGTTGATAGTGTTCTTTTAGAAACTATGTGTATTTGTGAGTTATCAGTGCACCATAAGCAGGTTTAAAATCCATTTGCAATTTTGAAATGCATTTATCCCACACACATTTTTCTGAGGATCTTATAGTTGTTGGGCATGGAGCCAGGTGCTCAGCTGCTTTGAGTAGGTCTACCAGGGGCCCATGTCAATTGACCAAGTCTGCTATGGGCACTACTCTGAGACTCAGGTAGGCTTTCACCAACAGATTCCTCAGCAGGCATCTTGCCAGTGAACCTAGTAACCCGCTTACAGATTTCTGAGATAGAACCAAATCTCTGAGCAAGGAGAGGAGTCAAAGGAAAACACTGGCAGTCCATGGCTTTTTTCTCTTACCATCCCAACCAAGTCTTTTCTTGGGCAGGCATCTGAAGACTCATTTGGATGTAAACCAGCCACCTGTCATGGTGCTTTGACCGCAAGTGGTTAGCAAAACAATGACTGGCCTTGTGCAAAGCTGTAATTAGGTGGCACTGCTCAGTGCTGCCTGCAGTGGGCCTGGAAGCCAAAGTGGCTACAGGCACAGAATAAAACTATTTGATAGTGCATTATTTATTTTTTGAGAGAGATGATTCATTATCATTATAAAATATTAAACATGCACTGTGGTAGAAATATTTAAAGTAAACCTACAAAAACATTTGGGGGGGGCGGTGGAAATTAATTCACCTATTTAAGAAATAGTTTTAAATGCTATCATGTTTCAAGCTCTGTGCCACTTGAGGAAGATACAGTTGTGAGCAGGACATAACCCAGTCCTCAAGTTTCATACCGTCTTAAAGACAGGAGGGCTGGGGAGGGAATGTTTTCAGCTACTTAATTAAAAACCTACAGGGGATGGGAAGGATGGTTCTGTTACTGACTTAAATATATATATAATATTTAAATTAAATTAAGAATGCTTATGACAAATCAGGAAAAAATATTTAGAGTCTACATGAACAACTCCTTAAAGTGAATTCATTTATTAGTAAGCAAGAGGGAAGAAAAACATGCTGTACTTGTCAGACAGAAGCCCCTCTTATAAGGTCAACACACACAGACATGCACACACACGCACACACACACGCGCACACGCACGCACACATACACGCACACACACACTCAAAGGTATTTGTCCCTTGTGAAAACTTATTTTTCACCAAATATTTCAACCACCAAGTCCTACATGATAATTTTATTATATAGTTATACCTATATAACTAGGAATGCAGAATTTCATATATATGAGTTTTCCCAGGAATTAAACTTTTCCTTTCAAGCTGTCATTTGTTCATAAGAATTTTCCTAATATTTTCTAATTCTTTGAATTCTTCAAAAGAAACACAAAACCCAATTTGACCTGTCCTTAATAACCCAATAGAAACATCTGGTATTGTCCTGTGCTGTAATACATAGCACAACTCTATGTCCCTATCTCTCCTTTGACCTGAGATTGCCACCTGTCACTTCTCCCTGATGTCAGTGATTTTGTTTCTAACCAACCTTAACTTTAGCTGATATTAATTTGCTCTAAGGCTGGGAACCAACCAGAAATTAAGAACTGTGTGTTAAGAGTCAGTAGGTTCTGCGTATGCATAAGGAGCTCTTCTAGGAAGTGAGGACAAGGCTAGGGACATTGTCACAGTTATTTGACATGCTCAAACACTTTTCCACACATATTTCTGGTTTGGGAGTTTCATTCTGAAGCCAAGGCTGTTAGAAGTCTGAGCCTCATCAGTGTATATGAGGGCTGTCCAGAAAAAATCTAGCCATAAATGCCTATATTTTTAATATTACATGGCTGGATACTTTCTGGACAGCCCTCATGTGTACATGTATATATGTGTATAGACAAGTACATACATATATGTATTTTTCATGCTAATTCTTTCTTCAGTTCTATACATTTATTACTGTGAAATATTCTTCTATTCCCTCTTCTTGTTCATGTTTTTTTTTTCTCAAATATTCTTTATGGTAGCATTACATAGAGAAGCAAAAAAGCAGAAATAGGAGGCATTTGAGATCTTGCTCCCTGGCATATGTCATCAGTTTGGCTCAAATAAACTCTCATAAAAATTAAAAAACAAACAAATCAGAAACAACCTAAATGTCCAATTATGGTAAACTAAATTATAATATGCTGACTTGATGGATAAATAAACACCATGTGATAAAATAGGAAGTGTTTATTCAGTGATGTTATATAAACCCTACCACAAGAAAACTGTGCTCTATAATTATAACCATATAAAATAAATTAATCAGAATTAGATGGATAAAATTTACAAGAGAACCTGGTAAAATGAAAATGTCTATTATGTGTAGAGATTATAGGTATACTTAAAGTTTTCATTTAAGGCTTTATAAAGCTATAATTATAACATATTTAAAAGATCAGAGCAGTTACAATGAAATTTTGTTATAATTAATAGGGCCTTTTGTGCCGTCTTAAGAAGATCAAAATGGAGATGGTTGTCTAAACTAGCAAAATAATAAAATTTAATCTACTAGTAAACCAAAAGTATTTTGAGCTTGTAATGACATAGTAAAATAATCATTTCTGAGTATCTCCGTTTTCCTTATCGTGGGTAGACAGGGAGTTTACCAGGATTTAGATGGCTCCAAATCCGAAAATGATTTCTCTGAAGTCTCCCCACTCCAGGCACGAGGACTGGATTTCCTATACAACCCTCAGTGTATGCAACCCAAGCTATTCAAGTAGGAAGCTACCCAAAGCCCTTGCAGAAATACTCACTCCGGCTTTCATTTCTTGCCAATTTACTGGGATAACATTTGTTCATTGGCACATATGGCTCTGGAGGTGGCAAATCAGAAATTGGATGGAAGTAGAATCTGCTTTCCCACTCATCTGAGGGAGAGAAACAAAGTGTCTTCAGGAACAGACAGTCTGCTACGAAGACATATAAGGAAAAGCACAGAATGAAATATAGAGAACTGATGAGATCGCTTCTAGTTGTATGTCTAAAAGGTTGGAGAAAAGCTGGAAGTACTAACAAATGTCACTGATTAGCACATCAATAAAATATACTGGTCTGTAAATCAAACCAAAGACAGACCCAGCTGATTTTAACTAGAGTGACTAGGACCAAGCCAGTCCCTCCCAGGAGCTGGGGGCTTAGGTTTGGGAGACCTTTCTTAATTATTCCTCCCACCAGTGGGAGTAACTGGGACCCTCTGACAACAGAGGCATAATATCTGCTGGCCACTGGGCCTTTTACCACAGCAAACAGTTTAAAAAGGCAAATAGTAAGGAGGTAAGCTTCAAAAATGGTTCTTTTCAGAATTCTGGAATCTCTGGAAAGTTAACCCAAATGAGACTCAAGGAACAGAGAACAGGATCTCCCATTTTGGAAAGTGGGCAGAGGATGATTATTTTTAATTTTAAATCATGGTGTGCCCTAAAAGGTTAGTTAGAGCAGGGCAGTGCAGCATGATAACAAGGAGAGTCATACAAACAAGAAATGTTATTGGAAACACACAAACACAAATTTCCCATTCAACTGCTGTGCTAATCTTGTACGTTTCTAAGGAGCTGGGCCCACACCTCACCTTCACCTGAAGAGTCTTGGAAACCGTTTCTAATTGCTGATGAGGGTGGAGGTGGGGGAGGCCCCCCAGCACCGGGCCTGTCCGGAGGAAGGGGAGGGCGAGTCCCACTCCTGGGACTGTCTACTCCACTTCTGGACGGCAACTGCGGGGTGGCAGGCAGGGCCCGAGACGTGCTGCCATTTCTGCTTATTGGAGGGGGTGGTGGGAGAGGGCCTGGAGCAAAAGAAGAGATGACCATTAGTGCAGTAGCTTATATCCTACATTGCCATCATCAACGTGCAACTATTGAGTGCCTGCTGGATACATGCCCTTTTACTAGAGAACATGGAGAAATGATGGAGACTTTTTAGGAGTTTTAGCTGAGAAAGGAGTAGGCACATAGGAGTATAAACTCAGAAGTGCACATATGTATACACAGATGCGAAATGAGTGCATACTGGGAGCTACATGACCGTTTTGATTTTGAGTTAATATTGAGATTGGAGATGATACAATTAAATTGAGAACAGGTGATAATCTGTTTGTACTGACAATCTATTTAAATTCCTTTTAAATAGCTACTGAACTAATTACTTTGACCTGACACTTACTAAGTTAATACTGCTTTAAAAAAGAATTTTTAAAAAAAGAATAAGATAGTTACAAATTTATTTTAGATCTTCAGAGGGATTAAGTTCTTTAAATGCACAGTATTACTGCTAATTACACAAGCATGTTTCTGTGATGCATATAATCTGTTTCTAGGGAGAAGTGGGATGAGGAAACCAAAGGTTAGTCATCCTGAGAATAGTAGAAGTTCCTTCTTGGTTCTTCCTCTTTTGGGAGGCAGATGAACACAGGGAGTGACAAACAGCAAAGGAGGGTACAGGACCTTGACCCTGAGCAGGCTGCTTACCCGATGGAATTTGATTTCCTATCTACAAAAGAGCACCAAGCGCTCACCTTTCCCATCCTCCGAATGCAGAAGCTGTTTGGGTCATGAGTAAGTTAAAAATAAAGGGAGGGGGCTTTGGCATTTCCCCCTGTAAACCAAAATGGTCTCAGTAATTATTCCTGATCTTCATCAGTGTGCTCTCCTTGCCGGATTCTGACATTTTATGTAACACAATCTCTTCTAGTGCTATAAATACAAACCTCTCTGGTTAACTGTGGATTCAGAATCCAACTAGAGGACCTTAACGAACAACCCAGCCATGACCGATATCCCTGCGGGGAAGTCGTGGCTCAGACACCTGAGGGAGATGCTTGGCATGCCCTGCCCTGGTTGGTCTCTCACGGACTCTTCCATGCCTCACCTGGTGGGCTGATTTATTGCCCCATGTGTTTGTCATTGCTGGAATCTGTCAGTAGATTTATTGCTGAGAAAAGTATTTCCCATTCTGTTGCCTTAACTTTGCTGGTACTACAACCACCTGTCACTCAGTGCAAGCAGACTTCCAGTATTTTGGGGCCTGGTACTATGTAACTTGATCGACTTCATCTCTCTCTCTTTTTAAAAGTAAATGTTCGTGTTCCTACTTTTCCAAACTTCTGGCCCCCTGCTCCAAACCTGGGCAAGCATAATAGAAAACAGATTTCTATCTCCCATTGGCAGCATAATAATAAAAATGGCCATTTATGTTGGGAAATAATGAGAACCACTATACACACATCTCATTTGATTCTTAACGGTCCTGAGAGGTACAGGGACAGTAGAAGAGGCCTCAGAGGTATTAGAAAGTTAAAAAGCCCAGGTCAGGATGCTAATGAGAGAAGAACCACGATTTGACTACGAATCTGTTAAATTCAAAAGCCCATTCCCTAAAAATGAAGCCAAGTCACCTCTCAAAATACAAGTGACCCTTGGTGACCTAGCATATATTTCTTGTGGGAATCTAAATTGGTAGGAACTTTCTAAGGCCAGTTTGGCACTGCCTATGAAATCCATAGTTTACTGCGTTATACCCATTGACCTAGAAATTTCACTTCTAGGAATTCATCCAAAGGAAAAATAAAGATGTGCATAAATATTTAGCTATGAGAATGTATTCCTGCATTATCTGGACGTAGCCTGTGTGACCAAGTGAGGGATTAAATAATCAAGATACTTTTTTGGATTTAATATTATGCAGCCATTAAAAGTCAGGTTGTATCAGAAAATGTTAATGATATTAAATTTAAAAAAATTATCAATGTATGGGGTGTGATACTAATTTTGTAAACATGTATATATGCATTTAAAAAAGACTGAAAGGATACATAAAAACTTTATCAATGATTATTTCTTGATGGTAGTTGTGGCAGGATTATCGATTATTTTTATTTTCTTCATACTTTTCTGTATTTTCTATAATAAATAGGTATGACATGTAATTGAAAGGAACAATACATGTTATAATTAAAAGTCACTACCTATCCTATTTTGGGAAAGATTTAATCTGTTGATTCATCCATTTGGTAGAATCATGCAAATAGCTCATCCACCACTTTGGGGGAAAATCCATAGCTTTTGGATAAAAAGAAAACATTGCATTTCATTCATCTGACTACCTGTTTTCATTTGTTCACTGAAGAATACTTAGTAAGATGTCACTATGTCTAGGGATTGGATTGAATGGACTAGGAATTTTTTATATTTGTAGCCCACTCTCTGTGGCAAAGTGGTTTGAAGGAATAGTTCTCAATTCTGGTGCACATTATAATCACTGGAGTGTTATAATCCAAATATCTTGATGCCCTGTCTGCAACCCAGACCAACGAAACCAGAAACCCTAGTGAAGCGGCCCCCAGGCATTGAGGTTTTTAAAGTTCCTCAGGTGATTCCAGTATGTGGTCAAGTTTGAGAACTACTGGTGTAAAGAACGGTATTTATTTAGGTTCCTGAGGTCACAGGGTCAAAGGTCAGCCTCTCATAGGAAAAAATGCCCCATTTACAAATATCCTGTATGTAGGATAAGGTTAAATTTAAAAAGTAGATAGTACCTCTGAATCCATTATAACCAACGTAAAACAAAAAAGTGTCTATTATGATTAGTAGAGGGAGTACAGACCCTGGGGAATCCTTATACTTCATTTCATACTCTGAAAGTTCTTCCCTTAGATTCAGGTTTTTGAGCCCGGGGCAGAGGGCACAGCTGAATTTCAGCAGGTCCTTCAATACATGAAATGGTGTGCGAATTTTGAGTTTATGCTTATGAGTATTTTTATGAAGTGAAGGCCTATACCTTTATCTGATTCTTCAAGGGATCTATGTACCAGATATGTTAACAAACAGCAAAATGGACTCTAACATTTGTCTTTAATGAGCAGAGAAGTAGCCTCAAAGCTTGACAGATGGAGAGAAAAGTACGGATCATTAGCTCTTCAATAACTGCCCTTCTTGTCAGGAAAATGGGGCCCTCCTGCAGGAGATGGGAATTTAGTTCCCCAATTAAGACATCTGAAATCACTTTAGGGAGACAGAGTGGTAGAATGAGGAGCTGGAAGATGAAAGTTCTAGCCTCTTTATTAACTAGTTTGTGATCACTGAACTTTATTGGTTACTCTGTCTCATCTCCAAAAGAGACTGACATATCAGTCCCACTTTCCTCAGAGGTTTGTTTACATGAGGTCAAGATGAAATCATACAGTATTAAGTGTCCCTTAACAGATAAAAGCAGTCTGAGTTCACTTATGCTTCTTGTTGTAATCTATTCATGTATACACGATCATTAGTGACAGACACGTGGGCTGGCTGGGTTTCAGGGAGACAGCCCACCGCACAGCTTGCCATACCTGATCTGCCTGGTGGGTCCCTCACTGGAGGAGGGGGCCTCTCACTGGGCGGGGGAGGAAGAGGGCCGGAACGTCCAGGTGAAGCTAAGGGAGGCGCAGACGAAGTAAGGGACAGATTCCGCTGTGGGAGCCTTGGGATTTCGTCACTGCCACTGGAACCTGGAGGCAGGTGGGGAGGGCCGGGCCTGCTGGGTGGCGGTGGCGGAGGCGGGGCCTGAGACGAGGAGGAAGGCCGCGGAGTGGAAGGTACTGGTGGCTTGCTGTTCTGAGGGGGCGGAGGTGGGACGGTTTCCCTGTGCATGGAGGGCCTGTTGCCCACGGGCGGCGGCGGCGGAGGGGGTTTGTCATCCAAGGCCCTGCTTGGGGTAGGGGGCAGGGGGGGCCTGTTTGAGAAGGGCGAGGAGGAGCTTGAGGGAGTCTGACGCATGGAGCCTCCAAAAGCAGCACCTCGGTTTCCAGGGAAAGGGGGAGGAGTCGGCCCAGGGCTGGGTTGCCTGGGGGCCCCAGGCACTGGTGGGGACCCTCGGTTGTGCAGACTTGATTGAATGGGTCTTGGCGTATTAGGTACAGGTGGGGGAACGCTGTCAGGCTTTGAGCCCACGTCGGGCCTTGGGGGAGGCATTCGGTTCCTCTGAGGCTCTAGGGGTCCGCTTCTGTGGCCCGGAGAAGGCACAGGGAACCTCCCTGGGCCACTTGGGGGTGAGAAAGGTTTGGCAGATGTGGATCTTACTCCTGGTGGCAAAATCGGGGGTCGGCTTCCTCCGGAATCTGAAGAATACGGACCAAAAAAATGCAGTTAGAAAATTAGAAACTTTAAAAAACCAGGGTACTAGAGTATATTCCCAGCCATTGGAAGTCCTTTTCTAGGTGTTATAAAATATAGGTAACTATTATTTATATACATCAGGTTTTGTGTGGTCTTTCTGGAGGAAGAGAAATAGATCACAGCTCTCTGTTTATCTTCCAGTCTGAGATTCTACAGCCTGTCAGCTTTCAAAAGGATTTCGAAGAGATCTCTAGGTATTATGTGTGAACAAGAACCAGGATGAAGCTGCTGAGGTTTCTGGAGGAATTCCTATTCATTATGAGAGGACAAGAACAGGATGGTTGTGGCACATGAAATTTATGCTGATGATTTTCTTTTCTCCATCATTCCTGTCTTCTTGCCCTTGTACCTCTTAGGCTTACAAAATAATTTAGCCATTTTAGGTAAAGAAATTAGTAATCCCAATATATATTTTCACATAGGAGGGCTTATCTAGTTTCTTTGAAGAGAAATTCCCCAGAGGTGGTGGAAAAAATGTAATGGAAGAATTATTAATTCCAATAAGGAACTAAGAAAGGAAAAAGAAACCATCGAAATTTAATTGAAAGAGTTGATACCAGTGGATGTCTTGATCTGCAAAAAAGTAAGCAACTATGCAACTTTTTTTCTTATTGGGTAGACTTCCACTTGGATATTGACAGGGCAGGACAGGATAATCTTATTGTAATACATAATATTAGACTGCTTAAAAGGGGAACTAAAGCTATAGAAAAATTCAAACCACTACCCCAGAATCTCTTGGAACCCAAGATAATTCTCAAAAAAAAAAAAAAAAAAAAAAAAAAAAAAAGATTAGCCTGAAAACTTCTACCACTTCAACCATGAGCTAATTAATATACCAAATATTTACTGAGCACTTGCTGTATATGCCAGCCATTATTCTAGATGCTAGAGACAGAGGAGTAAACAAAATATAAAAGATCCTCTCTATTATACATTCTTGTGGGAGAGACAAACCAGCAAACATAAATATACTCAGATAGTTACAAGTACTAAAAAGAAACTAAAAGGCTGATCGATGAAGATTGCTTGAAGAGGCTAGGACAGATGGGGTGCCTGGGGATGGCTCTTCTGAGCATGTGATGGTTGAGCTGAGGAGAGCCGTGGCAAGATGAGGATGAGGAAGAGCAGTTCTTCAGGCAGAGGACCAGCAGGTGCAAACCTTTAAGGTGGGAATGAGTTTCAAGTAAAAAAACAAACAAAAAAAAACAACAACAAAAAAACCTCAAGACCTGTGTGCCTGGGGCACAATGAGCATGGAGGAAAAGAGAACTGAGTAACCATCAGGGCCTCCCTAGGCCAGGAATTCAGATTTTATCCAAAGCACGATGACGGACATCTAGGGGGATTTACACAGTGAGGTAATGTGAACTCTAGAGAGAGTGTTTTATTTTGACTTTATTACTAGAAAAGAAGCTGTATTTTCCCTGACCGTGTCCCCAGCTTGTAAGTTCAGCTTAACGCTGCAGTTACTATATTACATTACATGGCTAAGGTCTACTGCGGGGATAATATACTGTGAACACGTACACTTCTGGCACACCATTTGTGCACTGACTTAAATTGCAGCTTCATTTTATTGTTGTACTTCCAATTGGTTTTTTTGCCTTAATGTCTTCACTTTCTGTTACATTGCTAATTTGTCAGCTGCCTCAAATCTTTTTGTGGGGTTTTAAATAAATAAATTTAAATTTAAATGCAGGTCTAATAAGATAGACTCTCTCATTATTGAGTCTCTTTCTAGATTTTGACCATCCAAGACTAAAGTAGTCAGCTAATCCTGAGATTTCAGTGACTTTATCTTCATTTCAATGTGAGAATTTCACACTTTTCTCAGCAGACATTTTAAAAGATCATAGAATTAGAAATAAAATTATTTGAACACAACAAACTTGAAAAATGAAAGTTTTATGGTATAATTTCTTGAGTCTGCAGTAGTCAGGCGAGAGAGCCTCATGCACTTCGTAAGGTTTTTAAATTTAGGCAACACCAGGTGCAATTTCTCTGTCTGCCATCAGGGCACAGACTAATCCTGCAGGACTCCTTTCCTGGGCTCCCTGTAGAGAATGCTCACTGAAAAGCCAAATGTCTGTCATGCAAAACACTTCTTTAGATTAGTGAGATATGTAATTACATTGCATACAACATGCTCCCTAGGGTGAAGGGGCTCATGTATGCACTATACTAGACAGCTGGGTCAGGCCACCTCACAAAGAAAGCTGAATTTGCCAGGTCACCAGGCAGAGTTTCCAGGTTGGCAAGTTCCATTTGCTCCTTTCTTTTCTTCCTACTCTAGCTCACCCTTTAGAAAGTACAAAAAAGTATAAATTATCTCAAGGACACTGGACAAATATGTAACAGCTCAATGGGGCTGTCTGATACTAACGTTGAAAAAAAAATGCTAAGTAGAGTCTCTTATAAAACATTTTATAAGTGTTTAACATTTCAAGCAATCTACAACATTTTAAAGGGCACCATGCCATCAAGGGGACGTCAAGCCTCCAAGCCACCAAGCTCAGCTCCTCTGCAGAGACTAAGAGAGAAGGAGCTCTCCTCACCACTGTCCCTGCTGGCCGTGGGTCTCAGCTTCGGCATGCCGGCCTGGAACAGTCCTCCCAAACCGGGTGGTCCGCCACCTCCAAAGCTGCCACCGCCAGCACTGCTGCTGCCACTGCTGCCACCACCAGCCCCGCTGCCGCCGCCAAAGCCACCACCGCCACCAGCACCAGCTCCTTTAGGTTCTGCGGAGGAAGGAAAACACAGTCTTTTCACATGTGTAAGAACACACCACCGGTACTTCACCAGTCCTAGCCACGTAATCAATGGTGACAAAGCCCAGGCCTACGGTGGACAACTGGGATTTCAGTAAAAGTCAGGAATTCAAGGGTTCACCCCACCCTCTGTCAAACAAGGAGGGGGTTCTTTGCACCCCAGGGCAGTCACAGGTCCAGCCCGGAAAGAACTGGTAACAGATGATGACTTGTCCCCACACCTCCCACCTGGCTAGCTGCCCTATGAATTAATACCTATTAAGCAAATAAAAGGATCTTCAAACAAAGAACACCTCAGGGGAGGGGGAGATGTAATAAAAGGTGAGAAGGAAGGAAACGGTAAAAAGAAAAAGAAAATAATTTTACTTCTTGGGAATACCCACTGTTTGGGGGTATTTTTTTCCTTGCCAGTATTTTTTCATTTCATATATTTTTTTCTTAAAATTGAGACCAGAATTCGTTAGTTTTTAGCTTTGCTTTTTCACTTCACACTTTATTATTACCATTTACCATGTCATTAAATATTCTTTGAAAACATGAGTATACAGGATTGAATTGTATTTTAGAACATGAATGTACTCGTAATTTATTTAACTATCTACTTATTTGATGGTATTTTAGGTTGATTTCAATTTTTTAATATCATAAAGCCCAATATTGGCTTAACATTTTACAAATTCTTTGCAGTTAGAGACAATACAAAGATTTTGTTTTATTTTGCATTTATTTCCAAAATATTGTGCAAGCTTTTGAAATGGGCAAACAAAAAAAAGAAAGAAAAAAGAAAGAAAAAAGAAAGGAAGAAGAAAGAAAAAGATTGGTAAGCATCCTGTTGAGACTTCTGGGTTATTTCCCATTTTCTTTGAGCTGTTTTATAACTTTGTAAGTTGTAGAAAACTGGTAATAATGCAAATGACATTTGTCCCTAGAAATGCAAATTGGTTGTGGTCAGTGGAATACAACTGATTATTAACCATTTTGCACCTGCTTGTAAATTCATTTCAGCACTTATCTGCCTAGGTATTCATACGTGTGGTACTTTGAATTCTCCTTTGAATTGATAACATCATACTGAGAACATCACATCCCATTAATGAGCTAAGTAAACATCTTTGGTAAGTGTTCACTTTATACCTGTATGACAGTCATGATTGTACCCTCTTTTAAAAATTGTCTCAACAATTGTGTATGTAAGTATGTTTCATGAGGTTAAGCACTGTGCCCCCGGAAAACCTTATTGAGTCTTTGATGATATTACATGAAATCTATACATTAATCTGGGAGACCCAACACTTAATAATACAGTAGACTCTCAGTCAACTGGCACCCAGTGGGGATTGGTAGATGCCAGATGAATGTACGTAGACTCACAGTTAACTGGCATGCATGTTGGATAAATGTATTATTTCTTCGATTTTTTTTTTGCCAGTTGCTTGAGAGTGCCAGTTGCTTGAGTTCTGGTTCATGGAGAGTCTACTGTATTGAGACTTTATGGAAACAGCATATTTTTCCACATCTTCTGGTTTATTCAGTAAAGTTTTGTGTAATAATTTTCATGATATGGGTCACATACATTTCTAGTTAGGGTGACTTTGAATACATTTTTGTTGGTTGAAATTGTGAAAGGGATTTTTTCCTACTGTATTTTGTGATTGGTTTATTATTGGCATCAGGAAATTTCATTTGATATCTAATCAACCATTTTGCTGTATTTTCTAAGTTAAAATCTTCAAAATTTTATTATCTTAGATTTTCTAGTAGACATATGTTTTGTAAAGAAAAGTTCTGCCCTCTTTTCTAATAGTTGTATAACTTATTTCTGGTTTATATAAATAATAATTTTGATGACTGAAATTCTATAACAATGTAAATTATTCATGTTGCTAAAGAAAAATATATTTTGATTTTAATGAGAATGCCTCTACAGTTTCAAAATTACACACTGACAATCATTTTGAAACAATTTTTTCCTTTTTCTAAATATTCACAGTCAGCAAGCTTCCCTCTATTTTAGGTTTTTAAGACTTTCTTATGGTATGGAATTTTATCAAATATCTATTCAGGACCTGCTGAGATGATTATATGGTTTTCTTTATTTGATATGATAAATTCATAGACTTTATAGATAATAGATAAAACTAAAAATGAGATAAACCCTGGTCTTGGTGAATCATTCTTTTAACATACTTATTAAATTAGATTTTTTTTGGTGGTTTAGTTAGTATCCTCTCATCTATGATCATAAGTGGTCTGTCTACAGCAGCATTTCCTACCTTTGGAACTACCGACATTTTGGGTCAGATATTTCTTAGTTGGGAGTGGTGGTCTTGTTCTCTGTAAAATGTTTACCTCGACCTCTGCGTACTATATGTCAGTAGGAACCCCTCCCTCACCAAGCTGTGACAACTAAAAATGCCTCTGGACATTGCCACGGGACACTGATAAATAAGCTTTCCTTTTGTGTACATGCTGCCTTTGTTGAATTTTGCTATCAGGATCACGCCAGTCTGATCGCACCTATCAGACAACTTTCTATGTCTTCCTGGTTTGGGGAATGAATGATTTACGAGTATACAGCACTTGAATTAACTATTTCTTAAAATCTGAAAGAATTTACTGATAAAATCATATGGCTCTAAAGGTTTTAGAGAGAAAGTAATTTCATAAATTTTTCAACTTTTTCATGAGTGAACTTTGGTAAATTTACGCTTTTCTTAGAAAATTAATTTCTTTTAAGATTTCAAAATGATAATAGTATATAACTTCATCATAGCATCCTTAATTTTAGAAAATCTGCTTTGAATCTCTATCTGCTTTCTAAGTTTTATTTTTATTCATTTGTATTTTCTTTTTTCTAGATGAGATTTATCTTGATTCATTCTCTCTGTATCTTCTCTCGGAGTGGAGCTTTATGGGAGCTCTGCTGATAAAAGAAACAATCTCATAATAAGGTCATAATTATCACTTTACCTAAAAAGATAAATCAAATTAGAATAACAACTTCTTGAAGTGTATGCAAAATTGCTTCTATGTAAAATTAGAAATTTTTACTCATTTTAATTATTGCCATTAATATTAATAATGCCCTTGTCATTCAAACATTATTCATTAATGAATGATACATTTTGGGATACTGCATTGACATAGGACGCGTTTATATGGTATTAAACATTCAAAGAGATCAACGTACTGCCAGACACCATCCATTAGTATATCTTTCAGTAGGGAAGCTAAGTAGTTTAGGACAGCTAACTGGCTCGATGTCACTTTGTCAGTAATTAAACTGCAGGACAAGGCTGACTTTAAGAGTTCTATTATGCATAACCATGGTCAACATTTTGATATAGGGCCCAGGGAGCTTTCACCTGCAAACAAATACAGAGCCATGGATGGACTTTTGTCACTTGCAAAGAGTTTATGACAACAGTATTGGGGTCCAATTAAGTGCACGGACAACAAGGGCAAAGTTTATCACGGAGCCAGCTGGAAGGGAGAAGAACTAACACTTATTTCCATTGAATGGGAGGAGAAGTGGGCGTTGAAGAACATAATGAGTCTTCACTAGTGGGTTCAGGACTAGGCCCCAGACTGCTCAGTTTCCTTCACCATCTGGGAAGCTCACATTCCCCTCTCCGGAGCCTAGCCTCCCACTCAATAGTGGAGAGAAACACTGGGCTCTGTCCTAGAAGTTGGCTGTTGGTGGGATTCCTCTGGCCCCATCCATACCAGGCACTGTGACTCGATGGTTGTTGGACCAAGGCTCCCTAGATATACGTGACCGTGCTGGAATGCTTCCAGGAGAATGTTGTGACAAGGATCAGGAGGACTAAGAGACTGGTTATGCAACAAGCACATCGGTTTGTGGGCATTTTGACCTAGAGGTAAAACTGTGTCAAGTGAAGAGTCAAAAGCCCCCATAATTCCTTTCTGAGGTGTGCATTTCCGTTTGTACCACCTTGCTCTGTCACAGGACCATGGTCAAAGGCCTTGGTCTCGGTCTTCCTCTTTTCCATTCACCTCCCAGACCAATGTTCTCATCTCACTCTGATCCTTCTCCTGCTCTACCCATCAGACACTTTCCCTAGAACCTCCTCCTAAGCCCTTCTTAGCCTCCACTTGGCTAAAATCCTGCATCATTATTCACTTGTCTATTTCCTATTGAGTCCAAATGGGACCTGTGGTCTACAACGAATTCTGAGGACATCTGGCTGGCAGTGGAAACATGAGAAGCTAGGCTTGAGGCCTGTTTATTAACTACCAGTAGAGTCTAGTCACACATAATTTTTCATTCTGTTGTAAATGTTAATAAGTAGCCCTTTGGGGTGGGTACTTATTTGTTTATATACCCACCCTTCCTTGTTCCAGAAAATATCTCAGATTTACAATGGGGAGATAAGCAAGTTGGGATCTCATTTCCTCTTTCTCTAAGCTCCCCATAATGACATCTTACACTTGAGATTCACATTCTAAATAACAAAACACTTTTATAAGCACTGTCTCTTTTGATGGTCACAACGAATCTATGAAGACAGTGGATCAGGTGGTACCATCTCCATTTTATAAATGAAGACAATGAGGCTTGGAGATGGAGAGTGATGGATGTGGCAGGACTTGAACCCATATCCTTTGATTCCAAGACTGGTGCTCTTCCCGTATTTCATGCTGTTTTTTGATCTGGGATGCATGGAGCAAAGGGTTAATTTCCAGAAAAAGGTTTGAATAATTCAGAGAATTGCTGCTGTGTGTCTCTTAGACAAAGAATTATTATATTGGCTTCTAGCAGCATTAGAGGGAACCCAAAGCAGAGCCATGGCCTACAATGAGGAATACAGTTCTTTATTCTGCTAGCTTTGCAGCTGTTGTTAACAAAAAAAAAAAAAAAAAGAAAATTTTTTTTTTTTTGGTGGGAAGGGTAGGGTAGGATTGATTGTTAGGCAATAATCCATTTCTCTCCATAGAAAATTTTTTTCACTTACTGTCCAATACTGGTGCACTTCTGTCATTGGTGACTGTCTTCTTTAGTTTCTTCCCTTTGTTGATGTCAGAGAGAAGAGCATTTCTCCCAGCCTGCTCTGACTTATTCAAGGTAGGCTTTTCTGTATTGGCCTGAAAGGAAACCACGCAAACTCATATTTGTCTCTTGAATTAAAATCATGCACTGCAACACTCAATAGGGACAGCTAGAGTATTGGAAGTTTTATTATTAAGGTTGTTGGCGATAGGCTGTAAATTCTCCACAAATTTTAGACCTGATGTATTTTTTTTAAGACCTAGACATTTGGAAGCAGATGCAGCACTAAATTACATTTATTTTCCTTGTGGGATGAGTCAGTTCCTGATAAAAGAGTGAAAATTCAGATCACTCTCTGGCTGTAACCAACACCACCAGGATTGGATGGTTAGAAAAGAGAAAGGAATTTTCAGTCTGAGAAGATTCTGCAGGTACCACAAGCCTTCATTCTCTAGAATGTGTCCTGAAAAATAGCTTCTCTTTCCTGTCTTTTAGAATTAACCTGGAAAATTGTCTCTAGCAAAAAGCATCAGCTTTATTACTTTTATAATCCACCAAAGTTTCAGAAAATAATTCCTTCTGTTTACTTCGCCAAAGTTTTTTTTTTTTAATTTAGAGGAGATTTGAGGCATAATTTGCATATAGTTAAATCACCCTTTAAGTGTATATCTATGAGTTTGGACAAACATATACAATCATGTAGCCTCCACCACAATCAAGATGTACAACTTTTCCATTACCTCAGAAAGTTCCCTCGTGTCCCTTTGGCCTAAGGTGTTTCTAATTTTAATCTCTTTGAAAGCTTAGTCCACAGAAATTGCAGAGTGGACAAAGGTGCCACTTTAAAATGTTTTGGTATTTTCTATATTTCCAGAATTTCTGTTAAGGCTCTTTATAACATAATTGGGCTGTTGTTGATTCAGGATTATTTTTAGGGAGTGGGGATACTAAAAGCCCAGCACATGTATTGGAAGTAGACATGCATCTGTGTGTCCCACTTGGAAACTGGCTTGATCTGGCCTGGTCCTAGGGGGAGTCCTAGTCTGGATCTGATTCCAACACTGGCAGTCTGACCCAGAGCCTTCCCTGTAACCTGTTGGAAGGGAGAGTGTGGGGTCTAACATGCCCCTTCCCTGAATTGGGAAGGTGCTGTCAAAAGGTGCAAACTTGCAGCTAAAAGATGAGCAAGTTCTGGAGACATAGTGGACAGCATAGTAATCACAGTCAATAGTGCTGTCTTACAGACTTCAAAGCGACTAAGAGACCAGATCTTAAATGTTCTCACCACAAAAAAGAAATGATAATTATGTGATGTGATAGAGATGTTAGCTGAAGCTGTGGTGCTAATTATACTGTAATATATTCATGAATCAAATCCACATGTTGTACACCTTTAACTTGCACAAAGTTGTATGTCAGTTATATATCAATGGAAAAAAAATAAAATAAAATGTCCCTCCTCCACTGGCCCCAACACTCCCCTGAAGCAAGCCTGTTCCAGAAAAGCTCTTTGCCTGCATAGTTCACTTTTGCTAACGGGATCATCCTCTATTGCTCTGAAACTTGTTTCTACAACTTAACACCATACCTTGGACATCTTGGAAATAGCTTTTAAAATTGCCTATTGTTTTCATTTTAAGGATAAAAAAACTCGAGGCACAGAGAGGTTAAGTGATATAACTCTTAATGATTTGGGGTCAGCAACCCTCACGGGCCTCCCGTTCTGCCTCAAAATGTATTTTGACACATGACCCATCTGGTGCTGACCTCTCTCATGTGGCAGTTCAGGGTTCTTAATTGCACTGTTCCATTAGACAAACCTATGATGGCCACCAACCCACCTTTCCCCTTTCTAATCTCTATATCGTATTTCTCTAGGATCTTGCTTTTAGTCAGGTAGAGATGAGCTGATGGGATAAACCCAAACTTCAGTCATTCTGGTACAATTTTTATGATTCTGGTCATCTTCTCATGCTACCTATGTTATTATCTAATAGTTTTCATTAAGTTTATTCACTATATTATTTACTATACTATTCTTCAGTGAAGATTTTCTTTTAAATTAAGTCACTATTAAACCCTGGGTGTGCTAGTTATAATTTTGTAACATGCATTAAAATAAACACATGAGCATTAAAATAAAAAAATGTTAAGGCATGTACTATCTAGCAGTGGTGTATAACCTGCATTTTTGGAGGTAATATAAACTAATGATGCCGTGTTAGCCAGATCAGAGCTTTTCAAACTTACCTAAGTGAGGGACCAGTTTTTAAGAAAAATTTCCAATCTAGCATGCACTAATACTTTTGTAAAATAACAATGAATTCTTAGAAAAATGAATCAGTAAAAGACACACCGACTGCTATCTTAGAAGACGTAACACTGCTATCGAATGTCCACGGGAGTCACTAAGTGCTCGCTCTCCATTTCGGTCCTTCTCTCCTTGAGGACTCTAACCACAGCTGGAGGACCACACCTCACACAGCAATGAGCTAAGAGTGGCCTGTTCTTCCCACTAGGTTCCAGCCTTAGAAGGGCTACGTAAATGTGCCCCATGGAATCCTGGGCAAGAGAGTTTTCCTTTCTGAGCCTCAGTTTCCCCATGTGAAAAACGAGGGGCCCATCACAGGGAGGGTCCTTAGTGGAGAAGGCTTCACAAGCTGGGGGAGGCCTTTGTCAGGGGACATGTCTGGGAGCCATTCCTTGTCACCACGTGGAAGGCTGCCAGCTTCCTGGAGGAGGACAGGTCCTCGAGGACCAGGATGAGCCCAGAAAGGAAGTTCCTTTGGAGAGCAGGCATCTGAATGCAAGGACAGATTTAAAGGGGGATGTGAGTGTGAAGTGGGAGGATCGGCGGGCTGGGGTGATATTTGTCAAAAACAGAGTGAGAAGATAAAGAGGGGAAAGGCAGAGGAAAAGAAAGGAGTGAAACTGGAGGATGCTTGAATGGATGCAGTTTCAGGAGACCTGGGTTTTGTGACTATTCTAAGTTAAAGGCTAGAGGTTGAGGCCATTTGAATGGAAACAGTGCATGCTGGGCAGAACTGCTCCTGCGAACCCGTCTTGGGCCAGCACGTGGGAATGGGCAGGACACTTCTAGCCCACGTTCCACACGTGTACGATGTGCATTGCATGAGACCTTAGACAACAAAACCCTTCATGTTGCATTCCCTACAGCTCAGGATACCTGAAAAGCTTGTCATGTCATATTTAAACCAGAATGCACATACATGTCTACCCGGTGTGGCTTCATGCATGGATAACGGATGGCGAGGAGCTACTCACCAGAGCAAATGTGGGTGGCGGTGGGGGCGCTGGAGGGGGCGGGACAGGCATCTTGGACAGTTATGCTTTCACCAGTCTTGCTGACAAATCTGTGAAAACAAAACAAAACGAAACAAAACACAGTCATGTAGTAGGTTTCTTAGTAATACTCTGTCCTACTCTTCTGAACCGTTACTCACCAAAGTGAGAGCTCTTCACACAGGCCAACTTTCGTAAGAGGTGGAATTACTTTTACAGTATTGCTAGCATGTGACTGTTCTGGAAGGACTCTACAAGGGAGGTTTCTGAGCCTAAATGCCTGGAAATATTGGAAGCAAAATCCAGCCCCTCGTGCTGCTCCACCCCAACACCCACCAAAGCAGGTCGGGGCCTGAGTAGCTGGGAGGTTATCATGATATTATTAGAAATGTATTCAGCTGGCTCCTCTTCCTCACTCATTTTCGTGACAAAATCCTTTCTTGCTCTCCCACTCGAGCCCACTCTGCGCTCCACTGTTTTCTGTGCAGAGATTCCCAACATTGCCTGGGCCTGGGTACGCACGGGAGGGATGCAGAGATGCATTTCTGCTCTTGCCCTCCCAGTTCTTCCAGTCCTCTAGGGAATGGAGATGGGGATAAGGTAGGCAGGTAAGATGGGCAAGGGGGCTGCCGTCCCCTCTTGGTGCTACTTGGGATGTCCTTATAGAATCCATATGGGGAAAAGAAGGCGAAAAAAGAGATGAGGACTCCAACGTATGACTCCAGGGCCATTTGCTAGAAATTACGCTTCATCAGGAACACTTGCAGCACGGTGTGACTGCTCTGGGAAGAAAGGGAAGGCCAGACTCTGTGGCTGGTGGCAGCTGGGTGGGTAGCAGCGGTGAGGCGGGCACAGGCGCCGAGGACACGGGTGAGGAAGTGTCCTAGGAGCTAAAGCAGCCGCAAACCCCGTCTGCCTTTGCCCCGGGCCTCGGGGTCCTGTCCCTGGATCTCATCCCATCAGGTCCCCGCCCCAACACTGCCTCAGCCGCCGCCTCACCCTAAGCAACCTTACCTGCTCCCACCACGTCCCTGCTGCCACCACGTCCCTGCTGCCGCCGCCAGAGTGGTCCCCGAACAGCAGCATGGGCACCCCACACTCAGCCCCTCTCCCCACCACTGAATCCGTTTCAGCACTTTCACAAGATCCCTAAGTGATGCATATGCACTAAAATCTGAGGAGCCTAGCTGTAGAATTTGAGCCTTGCACCACTGGGCAGCCAGGACTCTGACCACACGAGTAACCCTGTTTCTCTGGAACGTGTCCTGAGTTTCAAACAGCGGAGTTACCTTTCTTTGATTGTCGATAGTCTCTTAATGGCAGACGACAATTTCTCAGCATTTAAATGTAGTGCAACCCCTAACCGTTAATGTGGAAAACTTGAAACAAATAACGTTCTATTAAAGTATTACTAGATGGCTGGCTTCCTGTGAACAGACATGGAATGGCAAAGCGGAAAGGACGTGGCCGGACTTGTCAGAGCTACTGCAAGACAAGAATTAAGACAGTGCGGAGAAGGTCAAAGTGGGCAGCCCAGAAAGTGAAGTTTGACAAACTCCACAGCAGCAGCAGCTGTCAGTCACCGACAGTCAGTTGGATCCAGGGCGCACCACCTGCACTGTCTCTTACTTTTACAGACATTGCAAACTAGCACAATTCTGCTGCGTCTCCAGAGGACGCTGTGACTCACAGACGTTAAGTAACTCACTAAAAGACCCACGCACTAATTCACTCAAATCAAGCCCTTTCATCTCTGCTGTTTAGATAAGCATTTTTAGGCAGGTAAAGGGCTAACTAGTGCTACATAGCTCACCTATAAACTGGGTTTGAATCTCTTTTTCAGTGAGAGACTACCTCAGACAAGGCTTCTTTGTAAATGTGTTCCTTAAATTGTTTCTTTGCATGCCACTAATTAGACACCCATGGGACCAAGTGGGCTATGTAAGCAGGGTGGCCTGCCTGTGTTAGGGGGCTCTCCAGCTGCAGAAGGCACCATCAGAGCCAGAGTCAGATGTCAACCAACCTGCATCCTGATACCAAGGGAGGACTGGATTCTGGTCAAGCTCTGATGGGTTTGGATCTCATGAGTCAGTCTCTGGTTGCAGAGATCAAACTGAGTTTCTCTCCTGTACATCTTAGGAGCTAGACTGTGGTCTAGGGACCCTTTCAGGGGACGGCCACCTTGCAAGGCCTCTTTGATCTAATTATTTACAATTTTCTGTGCACTGCACTGATGTATAAATAAACCTCTGGACCACAAGAGCTTGGCCTTCCCCTCCTGGCCACCTCAGATAAACAATGGGGAGAGGACCTGCGGGTGAGTGCTCTCCCCTTTCTGAGGGTGACATCGAACAGCATGGGGGTTAGGGGTGTTGACCCCTGTGCAGCTGAGAATATGGGTATAACTTTTGACTCCCCCAAAACTGGAAGCCTTACTGATAACATGAACAGTCAATGAACACATATTTTGTTATAGGTAGGAAACACTGTCTTTTTACAGTAACAGAAACTAGAGAAGAGACAAAGTTATTAAGAAAATCATAAGGAAGAGAAAAACACATTCATAGTACTTATTGAAAAACGATCCGTGTGAAAGTGGGCCCACGCAGTTCAAACCCGTGTTGTTCAAGAGTCGGCTGTCCTCTCTCCTCCCCTCTGCCAGGGGGGCTTCGCCTGGCCCTTCCTCCCCCTCCTGCGGACAGCCACTCCCACTCGCACCTCCGTGCTGGAAGGTGATCACTGGGGCTTTCAGCTCTGCTCCTTCCTAGCTGAGCAGCTGCCTGTATGGACTTGTCCAGGCCGGGGACTTGAGTGAAGTCTGTAAGAAACCCCAGCCTCCAATACTGCCATCTCACCACACGGGTCAAAGGAGACCAATCTCGTGTCTCCCATGCTGGGCCCACACCAGGCCCACTTGTTGGCTGTCTTCCCACCAGACTGTGAACTCCACCAGGTCTCCCCAGTACCTGGCACAAAGTAGAGTTCTCACGGAATGTGCGCAGAGTGAAAGAGCCAGGTGTTACACCAATAAGCCATGTGCTGGCCATTGGAATGGCTCCCAGCATGAGTCCTTGTGCACGGAGGTTTGGCAAAGAATCAGCCCTGTGTGAAAATGCTTGCTAGCATTATGTCCTGGGACTTGCTTTCCTGGCAGGCAGTCCCTGACTTTGCCAGTGGAAGAGAGCCCAGGCCTTCCCTTCTCTCATGGAGTTCACAGCCCCCGCCAGAACCAGACCTGGGCCTTACTGAGGGGCCTCGACAGCAGCCTAGATCCTAACGGACCAGGCATTCCTAACCTGGCTCCTGACACCTGCAGGGTCTGTGGATCGAATCCAGTCGTACATGAACTTGGATGGGCAAAAAGGGCGTATTTATTTCCCCTAAGTGCTAACTAAAAATTAGCATTTCCTTCAATTATGAATGTAGTACCTGAAACCTTTTTATCGATAGTTTTTCACATGATATTTTATCATACTACAATTGTTGCAGATCTCTTTTGAAAACATTGCAATGTTTAGGTCTGTCGCTCATACATAGCTCAATATAATTAGTTTATTTGATAATCCTCTGTATTTGGGGTTATGCATTCAACAACAGTCAAGAAGGAATCCTTTGGGCTTTCTCAGACACTACTGTGGTCTATGGAATGAAAAGTGTTGGAATCCCTGCAAGAACATGAGACCTGTGTCAGGCAAATTTGATTTTGAATCTTTGGTCGGCTACCTAATGATCTGGGATAAGCATCTTACCTCTCTGAGCCTCCCTCTCCCATCTGCTAAATGGGGGTTGCTGGGAGGATGAAATGAAATGGTGTACGTCACGCTCTCGGGGGCTGGTAGAATAAGCAATCAAGAGGTGAGTCTAGATCTGTCTTCCTAGACGGTGAGCGCAGGTCCTGCTGGAGCACCTGGCAGTGGAGGGACTGAGGGGGCACCTGAGCTGAGGCCCTGGCTTTGCCCAGAGTCCTCTGTGAGTGGAGCTGCACGGGGTGGGAATGAGGGAGCCTGAAGGCCTGGCCCTGCTGTACATGGTTCCTCCCTCGGGACATGGGAGCATGGCAGGAAAGGCAGCCCTGTCCCGAGGCCAGGAGGGGCCTCTCTGACAAGGGTAAGGACTAGGGCAGGGGTTCGCAAAGCGTGGGCTACCTCATGCATCAGAATCGCTGCAGGCCTTTCGAGCCCACCGTGTGCTGCCTCCCACCCTGGTGAGGCTCCCTAAAGTTGGAGGATCACTGACCTGCCCATTTGCTGACCCTTGCCCTCCCACCCCAGCCCCACCCCAGGAACTGAGCTTTTAAGAAAATGGACTTTTCAGAATTAATTTATTTTAAAGAATCGATTTATTGTTTAAATAACTTGCATCATAGGGAGAAAAGTCAGACCTTTCTAAAATGTTCACCTTGTGTGTTGAATTTTACGTGCACAAAGAAAACCACAGGGCTGGCCAAAGCTTTCTGTGTTCATACACAGTGTTATGGGTGGAACTGCATCCCTCCCAAAGTCATATGCTGAAGCCTCAACTCCTGGTCCCTCGAAATGTGGCTGTATGTGGACATAGGGCCTTTAGCGAGGTGACTCGGTTAAAATGAGACCATTCAAGTGGGCCCTAATCCAATGAACTGGGGTCCTTGTAAGAAGAAGAAGAGAAAGCAGGGATGTGTGAGCACAGAGAAAAGGCCCTGTGAGGGCACAGGGAGAAGAAGGCCAAGAAGAGGGTCCTCGGGAGAAACCGAACCAGCTGACACCTTGACCTTGAACTTCAAGCCTCCAGAACTGAGAGAGAATAAAATTCTGCTGTTAGAGCCACCCAATCTGGGGTTTTGTTACAGCAGTCATAGCAAACTGATAAACACAGTTTTTAAGAATACTTGTCTGTCTGTTACCCATTGTGGAAATTAGAAAATAATGCCTTCTGAATAAAATATCCATCAATTGATTTCTCACCCCCCAATACCTCTGGATTGCCATACAATTAAAGATATTAAAAAAAAACCAACAACAAAAACTCAACCTGAACCCAAGAGCATGGGAGTGCCAAAGTTTTTTAAAGAATTAAATACATCATTCAAAAATCATCAATATTTTAGGTGAAAATGTATTGAGTGAGGTGAGGGATCTACTAGAAAACCTTTTATAAAAGGATTGGCTCAATGGGTTGACAGAACAGAGCAGAATACTGTGCATGAATGCCTTAAAAATTCGTTAGTTGCTCTTCTTTGTTGCCTACACACATGCACCTGTGTGCGTGCACACACACACACACACACAATATACATCAATATTTAGAAATCCCGGATTTTCCTAGTTCTGTGTAAGAAATGGTTGGCTTTGTTGGTTTCACTATAATGCCATTAGATCAACATCATGGATTAACATTCACATTAGACAGAATTACACACTTGTCCTAGACCAACCAGGGCCTCTTGTGACCTAGAGCCATGTTAAACTTGTACTATTGGTTACAAGGGACACTTGTAAGACTAAATTGCTCAGCATACTCCCCACCCTACAGCAGACACACCCTCCCCAAAGGCCCACAGTTCAGTAAGGACTTGCCCAGGAGACTTACGGTTTCTTCTTCAATGTGTTCATCTAACAATGCAGAATTCTCTCTGACTATAAAATGACTCACCTCCTTAGGATCAAAAGAATTGGCTAGTTATTTAAATAAACTGTTAGTTTCTCATAGCCAACTTTAAAGTCATTCTAGACTGTGCCAGGTGAAGCTCACCCTACAGACGGCATGAAGAGGGGAGGGGTTTCCATCACTGTCCAATGAGAACACCTACGAGTCCTCAGAAGGCCACCTCTAGTCCTGAGTGTGTGCGTGTGGGAGTGACTCAGCCAGGTGCTATTAGAGATGATAAGAAGCAGGTTTGTCCAGTCATGCTTCGTTACCATTTTGGATTATTCAAAAGTTTAAAGCATTTTGCCATATAAATCTTGCCAAAAGTCACCCTTAAATACTACTCTACCTAAAATAAATGGGAGAAAAGTAAATTTTTATTTTTCAAAAAGGTTGAATCAATAGAGGAGTATTTTATTTACTGTGTATGTGTGTGTGCTGGGGGGATGGGGTCGGGATGCTAAGATGGAAATGACACAATTGGACAGATCCAGAGGTCCAAATGCTCTTGTGCCCTGTCACTTTTTATTCTGCATCTTATTTTTATTTACACTCATTTATGTCTGACTTTTTTTTTTTCTTTTTATGTGGTTACCTGACTGGGAATTGAGCCTGGCCTGCCGGTGAGAGCACTGATTCCTAGCCACTAGGCCACCAGGGAAACCCCTATATTTGACTTTATATAAAATGTTCTTAAATTATTTTGATGTATGGATTTCTCATGTGCCCTTGTCTTCTTCAGGTTGAATTTTTTTTTTTTGAGATTCTTATCTGCTTCTAAAAGTAGCATTTATTCATTTAGAAAACAATAGACAATACAGAAATATACAAAGATGAAAAGAAAACACAACAGTTGTATTTAACCACTGAAGGAAGAAGCATTTGATAATAATTATTAACCCCAACTCTTTTTCACCTAAAATTTGATAATAATTAAATTTTGGGTGAAAAAGGGTTGGGGTTAATAATACCCAGATAATTCTTGTTGACATTTTGATGTATATCCTTCTAGCTTATAAACACATACACACACACCTGTCTGTATGTACATACACACACAATTTGCTGACCAATAAATACTAACAGAAGGAAATTTATAATACATATAACTCAACAGTGTTTTAATTAAAAAAAGTTCTGCAATTCATATTGAGTTATTACAACCATAAAAAAAGATTGCAAAGGCATTCATTATAAAGGCACTGAATCCACTCCAAGTTACACTGTAAAAATAAAATCATTTAGCAAACCCATATTGCTGCTAAAATTCTAAATTTTAAAGAGCCTGTAATTTTGGGATTCCTACTCAATTATTCTTGATTCTATTCTTAGAGGCTCCCCCATGAGGCAAACTTAGTGGGATGTGTTTTAAGACCTAAAAACCATTAGAACTAATTAAGATGAAGTTGGCTTTGTTCTTCAACTTCCTGTAAAAATGCTCAACAGGAAAATTGATGCTCACAGCAAACCACAGCCATCCTGTTTCTTTAGCACAATCTTTTTACAGCTGCAGTTGCCTGTAGTTTCTATTTTATGATACCAGTCACAATGCAGCATCTCGGCGCCCCTACTCCTCACCCCAACCACCCCAGCATGTCCTTTCACCATTTAAAAAAATGTACTATCTTTGCATAAAGTTTGTTTCTGTTATTGCTACTCTCTTCCTCTTCTCAGGTCCAGGCACAGAGGGCTGCAGGCAATGAGGCAATCAGTACAACAAGAAGAGACAGAAAAGGCTGCTCAACCCACGAGGAAGCAACAGGCCGAGAAGAGGAACAAGCGGTCCCTTATAATGAGCAAAGCGACAGCCTCGCCTAGTTAGTTCTCACTGTTACTCTCAATCTGCGCCCCGTGTGGACCGCACGCTTTCTGCAACCCCTCATTTCTCAAATTGTCCTAGCTGCCTTTTTGGCTGAATATCATTTAGCTTACGTTAGGTGTGCTTATAGGCTGTCAGGAAGGGTCTGTGTCTCAGCTGTATTTAGAGGATCTGGGCTATTTTAGAAAACTTCTTTTAGAGTTTATTAAATGAAGGTTGATTAATTTGGGGGGATGGGAAAGGCATTTTTCAGAGAAGACCTTTTGGAACATCTACAGTGCCATTACAATTACTATGTACCAATTCACAATTTTACTCTTAAGAGTAACAGCTTGGGGAAATAAAGGTTGCTATGAAGTAAAATCATTTTTTAAAATTTGCTGTCATACATATTTAATTTAAAAACTAATGCACATTTACAGACATCAAACCTTTGTAAAAGTGAGAAAATAAAGGTAAGTTGAATGACCCAGCTACCTGATGTTGTTCAATTGTGGGAAAGAAAAGGGAAACCCCTTTCTGCTTTAATCCACACAACTACAAAGTATTGATTTGCCTCCCACTGCTTCCCATCTCTTAAAAGTATTCTCTATGAGGGGCTCAAATTTCTCAAAGCTCAAGTTTTTCTAAATCCTCAGCACCACATTTAGTTTTAGCAGAGGTTTAAGATCTATCCCTGCTCCTCACCACACACACACAGACACACACTCTTTCTCTCTTACACACAATCACATCAACAGCGTGCTCGTGTATGTTAACACACGATATATTTTGTTCATTTTTGTTGAAAGTGGAGACTTCTTTTGTAAGTTACAAGTGTCACAAATTTACCTCTGAAAAGGTCAGAAAGCTTAGAAAGGAAAAGGTCTTACTTGAGAGTATTCACTTTAAAGCTACTGTTGCGGTGACATTTAAAACAAAGCATTTGTATAATTCCAGATTCCCAGGAATGGAAAAGGACATCTCATTGCCTGTAAACTGCACTTGTAAAAAAAGTTCTTGAAATTACAGAACACTTCCTGCACACTTAGTTGTTAGGTGGCCTTGGGCAAATTACTTAGGCTCTCTAAGTCCATTTCCCACAATAAAATGGGGAAAAGAGTACCTAGTCATTAGATTTATTCAAGAGTTAAATGAGGCAAGTGCTTAATAACTTTAGCCATTTATTTTAAATAAAATAAGTAAAAGTAAAAAGCCTAGCGCACAGTAAGTGCTCAATAAATGTTACTGTCTTCCTCCCTATTTAACCATGAGAAAGAGAAATCACCAATTGATTTAAACCTTAGCCCACGTAAGCACACCCCTGCAAACCTCTGTATTACAAATGAACGGTGAAGGGAGGTGTACATAAAATACATTTTAAATTTCTCAGAAAAGCACACTAATTAAGGCATTCCTTACTCTAATTTTTTTTTTTTTTTTAGTTTTAATTTTCAGAAGTGAGAGTTGCAAAATACAGATGGAGGTATTTACGACAGTCAGGAGAAAAGGTCTTTCCAATAAGAAGTAAACGTGACAATTTGGTAAAACAAAATGAGTCAACCTTAAAGCAGAAATGTATCACAATTTAAATAGCCAGAAACTTCCAAAGTAAAAGATGTGTTTATGAAATGTCAAGCAGGCTTTCAAAAGGGTATAAAACTTGAAAGTTCCAGGAATTTAGGTGGCACACTTCATCTCACATTTTAACATAGGTTGGGGAATTTCCAGCCTATAGGCCAGATCTAGAATTTGATTTCATCAATGATCAGGATGAAATTGCTACTGGACCGTTTTTCAGCATGGGGAGTTTTCTGAATACTGCAGTTCATTGACAGTATGTGTAATCCTTAAAAGTTTAGATATAAGAGTAATTGAAGAGCTGTGAACAATTAACCCATGAATGAACTTTTCAGAGATCATTACAAAACCTGTGATTTAGTAAATCATTTAAACCTCTTTAGACTGTAAAAGAAAGGGTTTTGACTAGATGATGTTCCAGTTCAGAAGCAACATAACCTCACAAAGTTAACGCATAACACTTAAATCCCACAGTCCAAGTGAATCGTAAGGGTATGGTTTCCACATCAGTTGACCTCAAAACCTTTCCCAGGCTTCTCATCTTCCACTGTCACCATCCCATCTTATTTCTCCTCATGCCTCTTCACCTGTATCTTTCTCTCTACCAAGCTTTTCTACTTTTATGCCATTGAATTATTTAAAAGAATACATTTATTGACTAAACTGGCATGTGCCTTCTTAATATTTTAAAGCTCTCTTTTAACATTTCTCTACAGGGAAAAAAGAATACAAGCCAAATTGCTTTTTCATATGTGCCCCAGAGAAAAAACCCTTTTTTGATCCAAAAGTTTCCTTAATCTTGCTCTGCAGGTCTCTGGGTACACAGCTTGAAAATTTAAAACTACAGTATTTTATGCCAAAATATTAATCATATTAAGGGTAAATCATTGTAACTATTTATAACAAATGCTACAGAATTGGGTTAGCAATAGTACACTGTACTGTTAGGATGCCAAACAGAATGATTCTAAAGAGAAACTGCTGTCTTCCTAAGTCTCTGCTTAGAAATGGTTTAGTTTGGGATTTGAATTTAAGTAACAGTGCATAGCAAGAGAATGACAATAGCTTAGTTCCATGATGCTTTCCTTTGAAGCCTCCAGTGACGCCCTTTACCCACTCACTGCTGCTGGCTGAAGCAACAATTAAAAGGCAATCGTGTGGGCAATTGCTTGTACTATATACTGTAAAGATATAATTCCTGACATAACCCCCATTTTAAGTGGGAAAAAGAAATTCCTGTGGATCAAAACTTGTCCAGTGGTCAGGAAAAATTCTAGTGATTTTCTTGCTGACATTTGGGCTCAAAACACAAAGTTATGAATCACCCACAATCACCATCATGATGAAACTAGCATTCAGTGCAATAGGAACAGACCGCATGGTCTTCTACTGAAAAAATTAAACTTTATCTCCACAGACTACAGTCCAGTAAAAGCCATTTAGTTCTTCCCTCTAGCTGATAGAAGAAATACATTTAGTTTGAATATAATTCTTCTTACCGTTAAAAGATACCGTAGGGAGGCATGATCGGGGACACAGGCAGACAAGAGAGCAAATGAGACACAAGACCAGAGAGAAAACCGTCCCTGAAAGAGGCATCATCTTCTAACGCGAGTGTGGGGTCGTTTTGGGACAGCCATGTTGGACAAGCTCTGGCCTTGTTAAATGTGACATACTGAGTCAGAGGCAGACGTTCTTTTGTGGTTATTCGCTTCCTGTGTGATTAATTTGTTGTTTGTTCCTTCCTCCTTTGCTGCAGAAAAAGAAACTAGATTGGTTTTACTTAAGAAGCAAGCAAGGAAAAAAACCTAAACTAAAAAACATGCAATGTTTCTCCTTCACACAAGGTGTAACATCCCTGTTTTATACAACGACAAGAGGAGATCAGGACCTCCATCCAGTTAACAGCCCAACTTGATTCTAGACATCTCCATAAAAAACAACTGTTCACAGAACCTGAATTTTCCTTCAGAAAACAATTCCATTTGAAAGTATCACTCTCAGTATTGACTATATCATTTAGGATTAAGGGAAAGAGTCATTCAAGAACTAAAAGCTCTCAACTACACTAATAATGAGGGTAAATGATTCTTCCTCATCTGTAGGGCATTCAAGTGAAGAGAGTTGGTCAGGTGTATGAAGGCAAATGAGTTTTGAAATGTGATTTTAGTGCCCAAGTCAGGATAAATGATATACAGCTTAGGTTATATGACGACCCAGAGCTTTCTATGCCAGACTATTTTGTTTCTGTCACCCATAGTTAATAGGGTAACAGTAATTCTCCTAGGAGACTCTTGACAAAAGCCCAGAGATAAGTGCAGAAGGAGGAAAATCAGATTTCTCATTTATTAAAGGACTCTAAGAGGTGAATAGGACATTAAATATTTGTAGAAAATGTTACACCAAAACCTCGAGAAGATATAAACAATTGGAAGGTGCTCATAATTTTTTCTTGATCCAGCTGGAAGGTTCTGACAGCATTTGCCACACGTGCCATGTATCTCTGAGAAAATAGTATCAGTTGAAAGAATGCAAAACAGAGGCATTTCAGAACTAACTTTGTTGTAAAATTTTAGTCCTGATTATGCTGGGTTCAGAGGAAAAAAGGCATGAAAACATCACGAGGTACCGAATATTTCCTTATGTATAAAATGATAGGCCTGGGCAAACCAGTACTTCTCAATTCAGGAGGCTGTTGGAAATGTGTGGAGGCATTTTTAGTTGGGGGTGGAGGCCAGTGGGATGGAGTGGTAGGGAAGGGGCTGTTAGGATTCACAGGCTGAGCCAGGAATTTAAAACTTCCTGCGATGCTTAGGACAGTCTCACCCAAAACACCGTAAATAGGACTCCACTGAAGAACACTGGGATAGCTGATGTCAAGGTCCTTTTAAACTCTAGATTCTTTGAGATATGAGTCTAGCTGCAGGACCAGAGTTATGATGCCAGGCCATGGCAGAATTCCTAGACAAAGAGCACTGAAGAATTAGTGACTGAGAATCCTCTACTTTGCCTGGAGCTACTCGAAGCCGTGACTGTATTCCTCTTGCCTAACGTCGGGTCTGCAGTCCAAGGGACACTCAGTGTATATGAAGAAGTACATGCAGGCACGGGGCTGGACAGAGGTGGAGGCCTGCAGCTCTCATTTCCTTCCCCCTCCACTAACCCCAGGAAAACACAAAACTTGATCAACTACCCAGTAAATGGCTGAGTGAATCTGGGGGGAAGTCTAACTATAGTTGGGTCTAAAAAGAGAACATAGGTGATATGATGATTCCTCTATGTATTTTTAGAATTATTTTGAAGTTCTCTAAGACACCCCAAATACACACACAAACACACATGCACACACTTAGTACACACACAGTCCACAGCCATTCCTGTCCATTAGAGACAGCTCACTCACAAGGGAGCATGTTACTGAGAAGGACTGGAGCCTCCAAGACATGTGAGGGAGTAGTTGTCTAGAGTTTGAGTTTATTTCATCTTTTTTTTTTTTAATTTCATTTTAATGAAAACTTATAAATGCAGTCAACTTTGAGCAAGTTTTTTACGAGGTGTCTATAATGTACCATAGGATATAAATCGGATAATGTGCTCCCCCTGCTCAGAATCCTCCAATGGTTTCTCATTTCACTTAAAAAGTCCAAACTCTCTGCCCAGACTCACAAAACCCCGCATATCTGCCCCCCCACCCCATTAGTTCTCTGACCTCATCTCCAGTAACTCCCTTTGCTAATTTACCTCCCCTTTCTGTTCTTTAAATGCACCAAGCTCATTTGCCCCTCGGGGCCTCACACTTGCAGCCCTCTCACCTGGTACACTCTTCTCCTGGTTCCTTCTCATTCTTCAGTTGTCAGCAAAAAATGTCCTCACCTAGGACCCCTCTCTGCTCCTGTTTTCTTTTATGCACAGCACATGTCACCACGTGACATTTTTTCCCATTTATTTAATGGTTTATTTACTTGCACATCTCTCCCTACTGGAATTCAAGTTCCACAGCGGGGACCTTTCTTCCTGCTGTCACTTCAGCATCTAGAACAGCATCTGACCCCTGGTAGGTGCTCTATTAATATTGTTTGTTGACTGAAAAAGAAAATCAGTATCTCCTAAAAATTCCACCAGAACATACCATTCCCTTAGGAGTTTAAGACTGTCCCTCTGGCAGAGTGAACAGGGAATGCCCCACGAAACTTGAACCTTCTTGAGAAGGCTTAAATTAAAGGGACTTTTTGCCCACCAAGGGGCTTGGCAGAGTTTTATGTAGAACAGGAGGCTTATGCCATTGGGCAGTGGGGAGTGAAAAACGGTTAAGAAAGGTGCAAATAAATAAATAATCCGATCAACAAGAAAGGGGAGGAAACCAAAAGATAAAGGAAAGGAGGCAGGAAAAGCCGGAGACAAGGGAGAGATGACGCGGTGACGTGGGGAGCTCCGCTGCATCGCTGGCTCGGAGGCCTCGGAGGCCGCCCGTTGGGCACCAAGTGCCTCCTGCCCTTCCTCGGTGATGGGTGTCCCCGATCAGGGCCAGCTTCTTACATACGGAACCAGAGACTACAGAGATCCAAGTCCACACCACCATGTACGGGTGAGGAAACGGGGATCTAGAGAGACTGAGGGTCGCAGGTCACAGCGGCGGGGGTGGGTCCAGAAGCCGGGTCTCCGGCTCCATGACCCAGTGGCATTACTTCTTTAAGCCCCATTTTTGGTTCAGAAGCAGGATTTCACTGAATTCTTTTCTATAAGCATAAGAAGGGGCAGAAGGAAGAGGCGCAGGGCCGTGATGTGGATGAGAGAAGCTGAGGGGCGTATTTGTGTTGATTGCTGTTGGGACTACTGTCATCAAAGGCCAAAGATAAGTGGCTCGAGAATGTGACACAAATAAAGACCGTCACAATTCTGGGCTTCAAAGACGATTTACCTGTGTGTGTCCCCCTCACTCCATGCACAGACCAGTCTGAGCTTAATGGCAGAGCAAAACAACAATCAATAGGCTCTCGGACCAGTCAGGCAAAGCATCCTCCATGCTAGTCTACAGAAATAAACAAAAAACCAAGAGCAAACAGAAGATTTTAAAACAGCAGCATGTCTTGAAAACACCAGTCTTGGAAAAGCAGTAAAGAATCAATCACAGCCAAGGACCCCCCTGTGGGGACCCCAAATCGACAGAGACGGAATCAGGGCCACAGCAACTCATATAAAATCTGTGTGTGTGTGTGTGTGTGTGTGTGTGTGTGTGTGTGTGTGAGTGAACAACTCCGGTTTTGCAAGTTGTGTTTCCATGACTACCTGTTCTAGAGTCCTGGTAGTATAAAGATGTTTTAGAATACGTATTCCCTTAATTCTAATAATTCCCTTTAGTAGCAGGATGCTCCCCCCACTGACCTCCATAGCTTTTCAGGGGTAATAAACAGTACAGATGAAATATATGCATTTATTATAAGGGGAATTCTACTTTCAAAATACTAAAATAGAATAATGTGATTTAAAGGAAGCAAAGGAGTTTCCCTTTTCCCTATAAAATTATCAGTACAGTTACAGAGAGGGTTGTTCATTCTCAAATAATCTCAGAAACAGAAATTAAAAACAAGTTTTACCCTATTCTATGCCCTGTTAATATATAACCTCATGGGGGAAAATTTGCAATACATTCCTTTACGATTTGGCAGCTCGTCGATTTACCCTACTTATTATGGCGACTTCGGTCTGTGTCCGGAGAATCCGCCCTCCCTCTCGGCCTGCGTGGGACCGGAGGCATTGAGTCCCGCTTCGGAGACAGGAAGAGCAGGGCTGAGCAGAGCCCTGCATCCTTCGGTCCCAGGGACTTTTTGGTGACGACACAGGACCTCATCAGAACCAAGGCAACTTGAGGCCAGAGGGGAGGACTCTTCCCCCGGGACGAGGCTGGAGTTGGATCTGTGGGGAGGGAGGAGCTGGAGCGGCCTCACTCATCTTTTGAGGGCAGGGTCCGAAACACACGACGGAGTGAGGACTGGGTGGGGGCGGAGAAAACCCAGCTACTGACGTGGTGGGCCGAATCCATCTGTACCCAGGCTAGCTCTATTTCCGGACTTCTAAGTCACACTAGCAAATAAATGCTGTATTTTGTTTAGGCTCTCGTGGCCAGGTTTTCTATCACTGGCAATACACAGACTCTTAAGTGATGCAGCAATCAGTGCTGAACGTGACTAACCCTAAAATGTGCAATGGCTGCCTGAAGTTTGGATGAAGGCTCTCCTGGGCTGGGAAGCTGGCAGTCCTTGTTATGTGATGGTAACACTGCTGGTTGTGCAGCCAGTATCGTATCCTTGGTCTAAGACCATGAGTGGACTGATGATGATATACCAGGAAAGGATATGGAGAAAACTTTAGAAATTTGGAGTGTGTTGGCTAAGATCCACAGTAAGGAGATCAACTCGGGCTCAAACTGACTGGAAACAGACGGCAGAAGAGCAGCTTTGTTAATACAGACTCTTTTCCTTCATAATCTGCAACCAAGATGGTTGAGAGTCAAATAATCTAAAGCCTTGTGGGTTGGAAACCCCAAATTCTCTCTGTTACGCTAATGCTAGCTAGAGTAGGGTCAGAAGGTAAGAACCGTATCGGGAAATAATTTTGCAACATAGGAGAAGCCCAATTCCCCATTGTCCCTACAAAGACCCTCTGTTATAGTCTCTCACGAGCCAAAGGCCAGTTTCTTCCTTTGGGACATACTGGGATCCATCTCAGGAGCAAGGAGTAAGTTATCAGTGGTTCGCTACCATCTCAGGCCATTGTTTCAATTATACCTAACAAGAGACCAGGATAGAGCCACAGAATTAGGAAGCAGAGGATGTTTTACTTGCTAGGAAAGAGAGGTGCCCAGGCCTGGTTCCACATTCAAAGACTGTATGGCTCAACCCATTCTTGAGTTTTGGTTACTAATCCATGGAGTTCAGGCATTGGAGAAGGCTATCACTGTGCTACGGGATAAAGCCCAAGACTTGTTAAAAAGAGTTTATGACTGCTCAAACCCTACAGCAACTCCTTGATCCCCGAAGCCAGGAGAAGAGCCAGGGGGCCGTGGAACTGGGGTACCCCCGCTCTTAGATATGGCCCTGGGAGATAACGGATAAGGAAGGTCCTCCCAGAGAGCAGAAGCAGGTAGGCCACGAGCTGACCGAAGTTCTCGTCTACTGCCGACACGGGTGGGATTTGTTCAGTGAGTTATGAAATGTGCTGGAGACTGGTGCCCAACATCTGGTGACCCATGTCTGATTCTCCCCTCTCCCAAATGGACATTTAATTGCAAAATTCCTCTGCTGTTCTCCCTCTGCCATTGCATACTGGGTGTTAAGCCTGTAATTTAGCCGCTGGACACAAGACACTAATGTCCTGTGCTGACTGACAGGACTGTAGAGTGTTTGGACTTGGCCCTGACTTAGCTATCTCTCTTCAACAGGAGGGTGAGTGCAATTTATTATGCTGGGGCATTTTTGAAACTATTATGAGAAGATGTGTGTGTTGGAGAGGTAAGTTGAGTAGTATGTATTTGTTGCTTTAGGGCTGTCCAGTAGCCATCCCCCCTGAATTACAGTAATAGCCTCAGATTTGGGGAGAGAGACAGAACCACTGATCTTCTACTCTTTTGCTCTTCTGCCTTTAGTTGCGCTAATGCTACCCTGAAAGGAACGTGACCAGCCCTGGCCAGTCAGGGCCTGTGCTTCCCCGGCTGCAGTGACTGGTTCAGAGATGAGCATGTGACTGCTTCTGTACCATGGAGATGCAGTGAGACTTTCTGTAAGACATGTGGGCTGGACGGGTGGTGTTACAGCTATAGAGGGAGCGTGAAGCCACCGCAGTGAAAGAGCTGCAAGAGGAGCCTTGAGACTTAGGAGATACAGCGATCAGATGCAACGCAGCAGTTGGATCCTGGCACAAACTAAAAAGAGGTGAGGCAACTGGAAATTTGACTATTGATGGATATTTAATAATATTAAGATTATTGCTAATTTTCAGGTGTGATGATGTTATTGAGTTATCTTTTACAAAGAATCTTTAGAATTTTAGAGATATATGCTCAAATATTTGTGGAGGGAATGATATGATGTCTGGGTTTGCTCTAAAGAAAAGGGGAAGGGTGGGGGGTGGGTAGGGGTGTAACTGAAACACAATTGGCTGGAGGTGATCATCCCTGAAGCCGGGTGAGGAGGACCTGGCAGTCTGTTACAATGTTCTGACTGCTTTTCATGTATATTTGAAATGTTTCCATAATAAAAAGTTTAAAAAATAAAACACAAATGACTTGTGGTCCACTTCCTTCTTTATCCACTAGAGGCTGTTAAAGAGATTTGCTCACTGTTATACACATGCTCAGACCTGGGAGCTATGGAAGTTACTTTTGCTTCTCAGAATGTTCTCTGGCTCATGGATGAAATAGGACAGAGACTAAGGGCTCCCTCGTAATGGTTCCAAACTCAAACTGTTCTTCCCAAAAGCATTGGACTCTCAAAATCTGAGACCCTCTAAATGGCAACCAAAAAGCAAAAATCAAAATTCCAACCAGCCAAAGAACAAAATAAAACAACCCTTGCACTAGATTAGCACCATCCAGTAGAAATATAATTTCAGCCATATGTGCAGTTCTATATTTTCTACTAGCTACACTGAAAAGAGTTTAAAAAAGAAATTATAATAAAATATTTTAACACACTACATATTTCAAAAATATTACCATTACAACATGTACTCACAATAAAAAACTCATTAATTAGATACTCTGCATTCCTTTTTTCACATGAAGTTTTCAAAACCAGGTGTGTATTTTACTATCAAAGGTATTTCAAGTGCTAGAGAGCCATTATCATCAACCTGGACCACAGAACTCTACATATTGAGGGTGTGGTGGGAAGGAGCCCCATCTCATTCATCCCCATCCCTGGCAGGATGCCTGGATGACCCTTAACAGACAATCTGGGTCAGTCCTGGGAAAGTCACGGGCCACCCAGAGCCGCCTCTGGGCTATAGCTTCAGGGCTAAGAAGTTCAATGTGCTTGAAGCCATCTCTTAAAACGGAGCACTGACTAGGTATTCTTGGGTTTGTGGCCAGAAGTATAGACCAGAGTTAGCTTCTCCTTCCTGAAGTCTCAGTGCTGACAATCCTAGTTTAGGACTTGAATCCTCAGCCAAGAGGGACTGTATGTAATAGCTTCAAATTGGGAGCTCAGAAGAGATTCATAGACTCCGAAGCCTCGGTGGTCTTCCGCTGTACACCAAATAAAATCTAAAGTCCCTGCTGTGACTAGCAAGGCCTCCAGGGATCCGACACTTCCTACCTATCCTCTACGTCATGGTCTTCTACTTCTCTCCCAGCCCCTCTGTCTCAGGGCTCTTACGCTGACACGCTCCTCCTGGTTATGGGCTTGCTCCCCTCAGTCCGTTGTATTCTGCATCACGGGGCGTGGTCTGTTCTTCCAGCCTGAGAGGGAGCTCCACAAGGGCAAAGAGCGTGTCTTCTCTGCCATCTTCCCCAGCTGCTTGGATCAGTAACTGATGAATTGCAGAGGCTTAAAAAATATTTGTAAAAGCTTCCAACCTTAAGTTTAGTTTCATCCTTCATTTGACTTAGGCTGCCACACACCTGGCTCTACGTGGGGAGGTGCCAGAATAGAGCAGAGATGTGCTGTGTTTGCTCCTCCAAGGAGACCTGGGGAGGCTCTTGCTCCTCCTGGCCTGCAGTGACGCAGGACAGCCACTGAAAAAGGCAACGTGGGAAACTGCCAACACATTTAACAGCTCTCTCTCTCTCTCTCAAGCAGAGCTATTCGCCAGTGTCAGGGACAGGACAGGCCTCTTAATTTAATTAAACTGTAAAAAATTCCCGCTTGGTCACCAATATCCAACACCAGTGGTGCCGGGGGAAAACCCATACAAAATATAGAGAAACATTTCTTACAACTCAAGGGGCACACTGGTGGAAAGCCCCATTTTCACACCCTGCCATGTCTATACACCTGTGTACACACACAGGAAGAAGCTACTGGCGTATGGATAGCTGTCGTCTCTTGGTTGTTAACCATTCAGTATGAAGCCCAGGATGTTTCTGGGGTGGCGATGATCACCATACTGTTCCCCATTCAGACTTCTCTCCAGCTATATGGTGTCTCCCCCGGAGGACAGACCGTATGGACATGAAAGCACTTCCCTGAGACACTCAGAAAACAAGGGTCTATACAGCTCTGTGCCTTTGGGCCTGACTCCCCCATCTAAACACCTCAGGAAGGGTCCAGTGACCCAAGACTTCCCCTGGGACCTCCGATGGCACAGAAGCCAGGCCAGGGAGAGGCAAACCCAACCAGTCTGCATGTGGACAGGAAATGGGGCACTTGTGGGCATCACGATAATGAAGGGCCCCCCTGGATTCAGACCTGGGGACCAGGGAGGCTAGACAACCTGCAGTGTACCAGACTGCCACACTCAGTAAAGAATTTTCCCACACCACCTTCAAAGGTCCTGCTGGACATGGACGTAAGTGGCAAAACTGCTTATAGTTATCCGAGCTTAGACCTTATTTCCATTTTATACATTAAGCTCCAAGTATTTATTGCACTGTTGTATTAGTTCCTGAATTTCCCAGTACTGCAACTGTCATAGAAATGAAATACTATGTTTTGCTCAGGTTTTTATGAATTGTTCATCCCCTCGGGAAATCATTGCCACTTCTCTTACCCAGATTAGTCCGAAGTGCATTTACGGCGATTAGATGTAGATGCAAACACCTGGCCACTTACTTCATTGTATTTGTTAATGAGTTGTACCTGATCACTTACAAATGGAAGCTATTTGATAATAAATTACATTCCTTTTATTTCTCTTTTTAATTACAGATCAAAATTACATGAATTTTGGAGAAATAACCTGATCAGATTATTTCATCGAGAAAGGTTCACCGAGCTTGTGAAGGGGGCATTGGAAAGTATTGTTATTAAAAGGGCCCGGGGCTGGAGCAGGCTGAGGCCCCTGCCTGTGGTGCGCAGCGCACGTTCGCCACGCCCCCGAGCTCCTTTTAAAGTCGTCAGCGGCAGGGTGATGGCTCTGCTCCTCCAGCCTGGCAGGTGGGGGCAGGCGATGTGGGGACCCGCAGTCCGGGGGGAACCCTGCTCGCCCTGTTCCGAACAGTCCCAGACCGTGAGGAGCCTCTCCCTCCTGCTTCTCAGCGGGCCCTGCTTTTCTCAGTGGCTTGCCCGAAACAATTTGCTCTGCTAGAATGACCCCAGATTCCCATCTGACTTTGCTACTGCAAGAGCTTTCCACCTCCCTTTTGGCTGCTGTGGATTTTCCAAATGACTGAGAAAGCAGACGGTTGGAAAAAACACTTCTAAGTGTCCCTAATGGGATGGCCACACTACCGGCCATAGGAAGGACAATACAAAGTGCTCCCCACTGAACCAAATGTACGTACATTGTTCCCTCAACTCCAAACAGGGGTGCAGGGGCAACAGGGGCAGAAAAGGGTGCGATCACAGGGCGATTAGCATGTGTGTGTGTGTGTTTCTCGGGGCTGACTAAGGGACTCCGTCCCCTGCGTCATGGAAGCCTCTTCATTCAGTCCTGGACCATTGCATTCTGTTTCAGAACCATTCCAAAAGAATGATCAGTTAGTTTGTGATGTATGGAAAAGCAACCCCATGACTACATTTAAATGTTGACTAGTTTGAGAATAACAAACCACACAGAGATATGAAATAAGCAACTATTAAAATTGTGTTAGAAGAATATTTAATACAGGAAAATATGAAAAAGAAGGCTATAAAACAATACATATATAGCATGTTCCCATTTTAAAACACACAGAAAAAGACTGGAAGGAAATTCTCAAATGTTAACTGAGATATGAAAACCACATGAAGTTTATGCTTTGTAGGATACCCTCAGGAAGCTAAATGAACAGTTAAAAAAATAAACAAACTAACTAACCAAATGGTCTCTCCCTGCCTCACCACCCCTACCATCATTAAAAACAAACAAAGAAAGAAATACAACACAACAAAACAACAACAAATACCAAAAACTACATAAAATTAAATAACCATGAAACAGGACCCAACCCAGCTGCTACTCTTGGCTTTTGGGTGGCAGCTGTATCTTAGCAAAGCAAATAAGTAGCTGTCTGGGTACCATGGCTAAGGTAACAGTATCTGTTAGCACAATCTCCACTTTAGCCAACAGCCCCTCCCACCCCTGCCCACAGCCTCTGCAGTCACCACAGCTGCCTCCTTCTGGATCACCTCCTCCAATTCCAGGCCCTGCCCTCAGTGCCTTTTCCTGCCTTCACCTGGCCCCCTCGGCCCTCTTCTCTAGCCCCAAAGAAAAACACAAAGAAAATTGCTTTCTAGAAACAAAGTATTTTCTATGACCTTTTTATCTGCCCACGCTATGTATGTGTCTGTCTGACTACATGGCGAACTCGTGAGCAGGAACACTGCTAAACTCCTATGCAGAGTAGTCGTTCCACAAGGACTTAGTCTACTATGTGCCAAATACTGTGTTCGGTGTTGGGATACTACAGTGATCAGATAAAATTCTCCACCCTCACAGAGCTTACATTCATAGAAGCTGATGATGCTATTAAAATGAAAAACAAAGACCAACCTTGAAAATTCCCTGAGCAGACAAAACCAGTTTAGTCATACAAGCAAAGCTCAATTTAGCTTATTTTGCAAGACTAACTTGACCTGGGTCATTTTTTGCTCATGCATCTGGAAATTGTAAGCAAAAAAACTTGAACTGCTTCCCAAGGTTGATATAAGGTAACCACTGCCCAATTCCCTATCATTTAAGAAAATTCTAGTATTATAACCAGTCTCTGTGAAGAATAAACAGTCACTACTTTCTCACTAAATAAGCTACTTTGTAACAATATACCCCTCAGCCTCATTCCATGCTTTGGTGAGTGCTCCTGGTTTGTAAACAGTCTTTTTGGTGTGTGCATATAAACTTTTACTAATTACTTCTTTGGTGATTCATTGATTTTACTTTTGTGATTTCTGAACTTTTGACAATGTGATGGAAGGAACACGGATTTAGCCCGTTTTGTGCAGGGTAGGTGTTCATTTTGGCCTAGCTCATCTGATCGCTTCACAAAGATCACTGCCAGATAATTCAAACCAACGCTACTGTGAATGTACAGTGCTCCAAAGTCCTTGGGGATACTCATTCTGATTTGAGAACCACTCCATACAAACATACTTGAGTGTACGCTGATAGGCCGGCCCACAAAAGTGTATTTAATTCATAATGTGACTGACCTGAAACTTCAGTTTCAAGTCTTCAAAGCAAAGGACTTAGAGGTGGAGGAAGGAAGAGAGGTTCATTACTCTGTGGAGCACTCCAGCCTCAGCTCTGCCCGACATTTCCCCTCGACCCCACTTAGGACCCTAAGGGGTTCCTGTCCAAAGTACTCACCTGCTGGTCATAATTCCCTTTCCTAGGATAGTTTCACTGAGATGTAAGAGGAAATCAAGGTGTTGGCTTTTAGTTTTGAAGAGAGAGAAAGAGTCAATGTCAACCTAAATGATGTTGAATTAGTGGGCTTTTTGTTGAAATAAAAGAAGAAATTGGGTTGGAGGGAGACACCATATAGAGTTACACTCTCTGGGGGTAAGTTCCTTAAGTTTCTCCTACCTTTTACAGTTAATGTCCTTTGCATAAAATGGTTTTCTTTTTTAATTAAAAGTTCACATATGGAAAAGTTTAGAAAATATAAATAATATAATTTTTTTAAATGACTCATTAGTACTTAAGAGAAAACCAGTTAACATTTGAGAATTTCCTTCCAGTCTCTTTTTGTGTGTTTTTAAAATGGGAACATGCTATATATGTATTGTTTTATAGCCTTCTTTTTCATATTTTCCTGTATTAAATATTCTTCTAACACAATTTTAATAGTTGCTTATTTCATTTTATGCACGTTCTACTGCCTATGTCAATATTTTCACTGCTGCTAGACATTTAAATTGCACCCGATTTCATTATTACAAATCTTACTATGACTAATATACTTGCATCTAAATGTTTGTGGTCACTTCAGATTATTTCCTTAGGATAAATTTATTAGAGTACAATTATTGGAACAGAAGATGTGAAGTTTTTCTCTTAACGATATTGATACATTTGCTAATTGTTCTCTCAATGTTTTAGCATTCATACTCCCATTAACACTCATTTCATTTCTTTTCCACATGTGCTATTAATTTTCAAAATCTTTGCCAGTCAGATAGGCAAAAAATCGTATATATGGGCAGTTTTAATTTTCTTTTATTATTAGTGAGACTGACAATGTTTCATATACTTATTGTCTTCTCTATTATTAGTATAGCTCCATTAATTGTTATCTAGATTTTTTAAATCACAGGGTTTTATTCTCTTCCTTACTTCTTTCGCTTCTGAATCCAAGGATTACCTAAAAGCTCCATGACTTTTCATAGAAAAATTAAAATGTTCTCGCCCTTGGGGACTGGGTGGATAACAGTGACCATTCTGTGTATTTGTAAAGCAAATTTCACAAATCAAGGACTGCCTCTATTCCTGACAGAAAAGAACTCGCTTATATTGCCACCGCAGCTGCTTTGTGCAGGCTATGAGAATTTTCCCCATTCTAGGAAGTATTTCCATCCCACGTTGGGAGGAGGGAGCAGGCCATCCAGGCACATCTTAACACAGTTCTTCCTACCTCAAAGGCGGAGGAGGAATGCCTTGATTTATGTTACACGTGTACAGACACGTGGCAACCTCTGAAGTCTGAGTGCAGAAAGCAGCCTTTATGACCCTGGCTCAGCTTATTCCGTCTTTCACAAGGCCAAATTCCCAGGGACTGAGGAGTGACTTAGGCTGACCTAAGGAGGCAGCCTTCTCCATCTTTATTAGCCATTATGCCAATATACTGGGAAAACTAAAATCTAATTTAGAATTTTAAAAAAATGATTGAAAACACGGCAAGTAAAAAATCTTTCTCAGCATAGGTCATTCAAAATAGCTAGCTGTCCACTTAATTCACCTGAGGACGTGGGCTGTAATGACATCATCCTCTGGTCTTTCCACCTGTGTCTCCCTAAGTCAAGGGCTGTTCCTCACTTCCTATAGTTCTCTCCTGGACTTGGAAGAGCTCTGCATGTCTAAACGAGAAAAGCAGGTGCTTTGGGGTGAAGTGTGTGGAGCGTACTAAACACTCAACAACGTCAGCTGTCATTACTATTCAGTGAACTAAACTTCTCAGTGCTATTTGGTAAAGGAGGGAACACAGCAAGCCACGTGGCTCCTTCTGTTGAGAGAGGTAATTCAGTGCAAGGTGAGAATGAAAAACGTACTCTATCCGATATTTGAGGAAACCTGGATGCTAGTAATTTCAGCATCTCCATTCTGTATCAGTTCTACAACCAGGTTTCAAATTTACTGAGGCCTATTTCAGAAAGCTGGCATTGATCCACCCAATCTGTGCCGGCCCCTGTCTCATTCAGGAATGTTTCTGCATTTTTGTGCAGTTCCAAATGCCACCAGACTCAATGAACACAAAGTCAGAAAAAATGCTCCAGGAACTTCCTACGAACAGAGTTCCTCCTAAAAGTTAAGGAGGAACAGGGAATGCTAAATTGATTCTCTGCTCACTGCATGGTTTTCATTTCACCTGGAGAGGGTCCAATCAGTGGGTTAAAGTTCCAGCAGGAGGATGGGAACGGAATCCCAAAATCCTCTGCGGCAGAGAGGACCTCCCTTCGGTGCGCTGAGAAAATGTCCAAAAGGCTTCTGGGGTGGTCTCCCCCAACTGGGGAATGAAAGACAGAGCTTATTTTCAAGGCTGCTTTATTTTAGTGGTTGAGGAGTAAACAGAAAACAGTAATGGTCTGTGAAGGTTTTCAGAGGTGGCACTGAGTGAACTGAGAGAAAGGCCCTGAGGCAAGATCTGATTTCTCTGAGCAAGTGAGAAAACAAAACCACGATTCCTATCATTGGCCCAACTCCGGCCACCACAAGATGATGTGAAAGACAGGAGTGCCAACAGTCAAATAAAGCTTCAGGAAAACTGAATACCACACAAAAAAACACTTTCAGTACCCCACCCTCATTGGCAGGGAATTCATGGAAAATCAATGTGAAGATCACTGAAGTTAAATGTTACTTTCCAAAGTACAAAGGCTTCTGTACACATTGCTTTCTATTTATCCAGATTTACTCCTAGTGCAGAATACTCTGTGGAGGCACATTTCTAATATTTTTCACTAGCAGTGTCTACTGAATTCTCTTCAACCTCTAATGGTAGAAATGTGGAGATGCGGTCTTCTTCTCTTGCTCTTTCTCCCCTTGTATCTTGAAAATACAGATGACAGTTTCTCAAAAATGGTGATACACAAAGATGAGGCACCGCAAAATCTTTATAGGCATAAGTAATATATAGAAGTGTAAGCAATGGACAACAGGAACACACCCCTCTATCCTGAATTCATTCAAGATTGCTGTCTGTGATGTGCATATCATCAGTCTTACAGTGCAACTTTAAAAAGTTTTAAAATTATAATACATGCTAAAATGCTCAAAAACAATGCAAACGATAGTGTACAATATATTACTCAGGGCAGTAAGTGGTACCTGTTACCATGTGGCTAAGATTTGGGCTTTTACAAAAATAAAGTCCATGAAAGGACAGGGTCAACTCAGTGATGATTTTCCTTAAATGTGATGCACGCCCTCTCCCACAAGAAAAAGCAATTACATTTTAAAAAATGTAAAATCAGAATTTTATAAAAGTAAAATCAGTTTTTTTCAATGCATAAACCTGAGTATAAAAATTACTACAAACTATGGTTATATATTTTAATCTCTAGTTTTATTTTCTTTAGCATAAGTATAAAAGTAGTTAAAGGTTTAGAATTTACTCTTGAGATACTATAAAATATTACTATCTGCATGACAAAAGAAATTTATAAATTTATGGAAAGGGGAATAATGTTTATAAAACATGTTAGTAAAAGCACTGTATATATGTTTGTATATCAACATTTAAAAGTATTCAAGGTCATTGCTAAAAATATTTAAAGTATAATAAAAGGAAAGTTTAGAATGGCTTTATTTAAACTTGGAGTTTCTAAAATTCAACAGGAGCAGAGAATCTGGAAGTATCAAATATTAAGTAGAAATCCACATTTAAAAGAGCTCCATGGAATTCTCAGAAAGAAAGAAAGACCAGGCAAAAGGTCATTTGAGGACATTATTTTAGCCTAAACTTTGAGTATCATTCAAACTGGGGAGCCAGTGCCTGAATTTAACGATGTTTTCTCCTGTAAGCTAGGATGACAGCCCAGCCCATCTGCCAATGTGAGTGGATGAGAACTCACTTCACGAAGCCATGCACAGACATGAAATACACCACCCCTCAGTCACCGCATTGTTTGGCTAGGCTGGTGGCCAGCAGGAGTATCTCCCTCTGCAAAACTATTCAAAGTAATGACTTGGAGGAAGTGGTGTGCTGATATCATGAAAAAAAAATCCCTCAAACACAAAGATAGTTCGAAAAGCATCTGTATATGGCTCAGAGGAAACAAACAGCTCAGCTAATTTCAACTCCAAGTAAACCCAAGAGACCGGTTTACCTTGGCCATAGCTGCATACACATGCAGGAAACTGAAGGTCAGCAATTGTCCCGTGTTCTGTTCTGTGCCAAATGGGCAGGGCTATCCATCCTGGGGTCAGGATGGAATAAGAGAAGATTCCCCCATCCGACATGGCTTCAGACACAGAATCACACGTATTACATGTAAGAAGACTTCACATTTCTCATGAGACACGTTGGCCCTAGACCACTGCCAAACGGCAAGTCCTATGTCCCCTCCTGGAGGAGAAGCTAATTCTGACCCTCTGACGCATGGTCTCTCCATTGCTGCAGCCTCTCCGTGGGTCTCCCTTCAACACAATGAACACATCAACAACAAAGATCACATTATATCTGGCACTGAAAATCATTTGGAGTTTCCTGCAAAAGCAGCTGCTTTTCTGAGAGAACATGTGGCAACTGCTACCCACATCTTAAAAAGATATTTATTTTCAAATAGCTTTTATTTGAGATCATTAGATGCATCAGCAGAAGTCTTTAAATTGTTTTTTTTTTTTTCAATCCAGGTTTTAGATTGGTATTTTGACATCTTTATTCCTAACAGGGTTAAGAAGGCTCAACAAGCCCTTTGGTTTTAAATCACTTGAAATTCATCTCACAGCTGATGACCTATTTTATTTTATTATTTTGTGTGTGTGTGTGTGTGTGTGTGTGTGTGTGTGTGTGGAAGACAGGAAAGAGGGATTAACCTTTAATATCAGAAATGTGTGACATTGATCTTCTACTGAGTAGTGAGATATTCAGTTCAAAATATTTAGTCCACAGCTCCCATGTAGGGACAATGAAAACGTTTTAAATGATGCTTTCCCTTCTCCTGCAAGTGCTGGCCGCACTACTGAAGCAGAGCACACGAAGAGAGATTTTTTTCCCTCTCAGCTCAGTAGCTGACTCCAAGGGCAGCTCCGAGCTGTGTAGTGTTTGCAGTTTGTCTTTCTAGGTGGTACACCCATCAGCAAAGCTCTGCAGCCTAGAAAACCCAACATAACCCTCTAGTCTTCTCTGGAAAAAACACAGTGAGTAATAAGGGATAGAATGATTTCTGTTCAAGGTTTCCAGTGCTATTCTCTGGCCAAAAGACATACTGAATCATGGGCATCTGGAAAAGAGAGGTGGCCCGGAAAGAACGAGGGTATTACACAGCACTGACCCCTTGAGGCTCAGCTCCCCGTTTCCTGTCTGCTTCATGTGGAGTGACAGGAACTGCAGCAAATGGCCATTTCTATCAGACTTGACTGCAATGCTTAGGGTGGTCTTAACATGGCAGTGCTCAACCTCCAGGGAGTGAAATGTAGCTGTGATCACCTCGAGGACACAGGGAGTGCTGCAGAGGTGTGGTGCTGTGGCAATGACAGTGAAAGCAGTGTGGTCGATGAGAACGTGCACCATATGATGTTAATATTTTCCAAAAGAGCTTTCCCAAAGGCATCATTTAGCTATGGAGAATAATTAGAGGGCCCATCAGCATCTCTATGTGTAGTTTATACATTATACTGCATTTTCTGGCTGGCCCATGGCCTGGAAATCATTGAATAAGATACCAGAAAGTAGACAAGCTGCAGCGTGAACTGATGCAGAGGTGGAAAGGCCACGGCCTCTGAGGTTTCCTTTCATTGCCACTGTTCTTAGTCACATAATTTCCTCTGCGGATCTCAACAGTAACTCATGTGCCAGGTGGAAAATGCCAAAAGTCAATGTGTCTCTTCCACAGTGGTTTTTGCTTTTCTACTTTCTTTATTCTATGAATACCCTTTTCAGGATCATTTAAAAATCCCATCATTGTAAGAGCTTCCTTATGGCCTACGTTCCCCTTCTGAGATCAGCTGCAGCTGGACCCACCCTAGCCAGGGCCACCTGGGAAAGAGAGGATTCCGGCCCAAGACTGGCCAGTCTTCAGGTCAGACAGCACCCTGTGAGCTGGCCGGGTGTGAAAAGTTCTGCTCCCACGAGGAAGTTGGGTTCCTCCTTGTCTCCGAAGTATGAACTGGGAATCATGGACAGGGGCAATGTATTAGTCACACCCAAGAAATGAGAAGCGACAGAAAGAAACAGCTGAGTCAGTCAACGGGTGGACATAAGAGAGGGGTGACCCACCTCCTGGGACTGAGGGCAAATCGTGGCTCTTCAGGTACCTAAACTGCATTGTAGTCTTTAATAATTCTAGCAGTATTAACAGTGACAATAACAACAACAATAATAGCTAACATTGGCCCTTACTATGTATTAGAAAGCATTTTAGGCACTTTTTCAAGCATTAATTAATTCATTTTTCACAATTACTCTACAAGGTAGGTGCTGCTGGTCGCGGCAGTGAAGCCCAGAGAAGTTAAGTAACTTGACCAAGGCTACACAACTCATTAAGTGGCAGAGACACAATCTGAAGTCACATGGACTGGCTCCAGAGTCCATGCTTCTGACCAGTATGTGCCTCCCTGTGGGGCTGGCTAGTGCTGCGTTTCTTGTGTCCTTTATTGTCCATCATTACAATAAAGCCCCTTTATTAAGGAGGCCTGTCAGAGGGTCAATTTCTTGTTCCCCTATTGTCTCACACTTAGCATTTTTCTTCGCTCCACTCAGTATGAATCTTAATAACTTACGTATGTATTTATTAATTCAAGAACAATTTAATGCGTTCTGTGTACCAGGAACTTCTATGAGCTTTGGAAGCTAAAGAAGAATTAGCCCTGTTCTAGCTTTCAGGAACCTTCTACTTAGTAGAGAAAGATTTGGTCTGCACACACTGCCATACTAGAAAGTGCTTCCAGTGTTTATATTGTAGGGTCACACTTCCATGACCCTATGCATGATATATGAGGGCTGTACAGAAAGTATCCAGTCATGTAATATGAAAAATAGAGGCCTTTATGCCTGGGTTTTTTTCCTGACAGCATGAATGTGTGTGTGTGTGTGTGTGTGTGTGTGTGTGTGTGTACATGGGTGTATATATACATACATCTCACATAGTCTTTATCCGTTCATCCATGAATGGACACCTAGGTTGCTTCCGTATCTTGGCTTTTGTAAATAATGCTGCTGTGAGCATGGGGGAACACGTATCTTTTTGAATTACTGTTTTTGTTTTCAACCGATAAATGCCCAGAAATGGAATTTCTGGGTCATAATGTAGCTCTATTTTTATTTGTATTTATTTATTTTTTTAAACTGTCCTTTGTCCTCTTTATTACATTTTCTGTTACTACCATATAGCTATAACTTACTTACTTACTTACTTACTTAATTAATTAATTAATTTATTTGGTATGTGGGTAGCTCCCTGGCTGGGAATCGAACCCAGGCCGCAGCACTGACAGTGCCAGTGCTGAAACCTTAAGCCACTACACCATCAGGGAACTCCCTATTTTAATTATTTGAGGACCCTTCAGACTGTTGTCCATAGTGGTGCACCAATTTACAGTCTCCTCAACAATGCCCAAGGGTTCCCTTTTTTCCATGTCCTCGCCAGCATTTATCTGTTGTCTTTTTGATAATAGCCGTTGTGACAGGCTTGAGTACATTTTAAGTGTTTTTCCCAAATTATGACAACAGCATGTGGAAAATGGTGAACAAAAATAAGTTTAAGAAAGATAAATTACCTATAAGTCGACTTTATCTTCATGATACCAGGTCAGAATAAAATGTTTTACAGACAAAAGCCACGACTTAAATCTATTCTTAAGATCCCTGCTTAAATCTACATTTTTTTTTCTTGGAACTATTAAAATATTCAGCATTGATCTATTATCCTCTCATCCAGTCAACATTTACTAGGAATATGCTGTGGCCAGGCACTGTGCTAGGTGCTGGGGTAGCAGGGGAAAGTGTATCAAGGTAAGAGACAAGGGATTCATTCTTGCAGGAGGTGGGTAGGAAGCAAATAATGCATGTGACTGGGTGGAGGCAGGGGCATGCAAGGTGCTGTGGCACTGGCAGAGCAATGGCTACTTAAGGCTTCACAGAGGAGCTGCCGTGTAAACTGTGCCTGTGCTCGAAAGCAGTCTACTGGGCAGAGGAGGGAGAAGAGCTTCCCAGGGAGTTAGAGAGCAAGACTGCTCATGAGATGTGGCTGAAACATGGCAGCCCGGGGTGATGAGCCCTGGTGGGAGATGAGGCTGAAAAGGTATTCTGGGGTCAGGCAGTATTCAGGAATTTGGATTTTTGCCTGGGGGTTTTGGGGCCCCATGAAAGATGCTTAAGCAGTGGTGCCATGGTCCAATTTGTGCTTTATCAAACTCACTCTGATGGCAGCATGAGGAAGGACTGACAACTCTGAAGGCAGGAGACTTATCTGCCTATAGTCTTGGAAGGTCTACATTAGGGAAGAGGCAGAGGAATGTAAAAGAGGAGATGGACTTGAGTAATATGTAATAGGAAGCAGAGATACAGAGATTGATTAGGTGTGGGTGCCATTCATGAGACGGGGAGGGAAGGAAGAGGTCTAAGTTTTGGTGGGAAGGGATTTGTACACCATGAACTTGTCCACTGGAGTTGGGGATATGGCAAGCTATCAGGTACATCCAGAAAACAAACGGAAATACGAATGGAGAGATCAGGCAGGGTCTGTGACCTCTGTTGGTGATGATGTCACAAGTGCTGCTGATACTACTGGGGTTTGTTGGCTGCATTCATAATGGAAGGAAATACAAGTTTTCAGTTAGATGTTAGTGAAAATAAAGATGTGTTATTTTCCCCATCCAGAATCAGGTTAAAAACCCCCATGTTAAAGGACTCAGCATATCTTGTACCATCTAAACATCAGTTTAATGCTTTGTGGATGGGCACAAGGACTCCTCACATACCCCTGGAATCCATCATGTATGAGGCATTTACAGTGAAAGATGGGATTTTTAAAAAACCACATGACACTTGCTAGTCCAGTTCAGAAATAAATCAACTTTGAAATCTGTTCCCACAGCTGCAAAAGGCAAGTGTTTGGCACTAATAAATCAGGATTAGTGGAGCTCGGCTTATAATAAACCTTTCACCTCCTCTGGGCAGGTGGTCACCAACTGATCTATGGGAGCAAACAAACCATGTTTTGAAGCAATAACCATTTTTCTAATGACAGGTAGGACTGGAGTAGAAAGCAGGTAGAGAGATGTTGCATTCCTGCAAAATTCAGTGTCCTTGAACTTGGGGCCCTCTGAAAACATGAATCAAAATTATGTTTCCGGGGCCCTGCTTGACCTCTGCTCATTACCTTTCCCATTGTAACCACTGTGGGTATTTTCTTTCTAGATAGTGAAGAATAGCCTAAGATGCTATCAACAGGCCCATATCAGAAAACCAGTGAACTTACAAAATAATTACAGATTTAAATTTTGCCCTCTTGGACCCCAATTGAAGTTTGTCATCACCTGCTCACAGAAGTGCCTCCAGTGTTCCATTTTATTGGGGGAGGGACAGGGTTGTTTCAAAATATTTAAAAATCATTAAGGCACAGGCAAATAGCCAATCAGAATGATGTCTAGTCTGGAGCAGGGTCCTAGGGCAACCCCATGCTAGGCCAGGCACTAATCCTTAGTTGTTGAATTATGAGTGAGGTCTAAGGGGTTCTCGGGGTACATTCGGTTGGCTGAGGTTGGTGGTTACTCAACAACTGGTTTTGAAGCATCTCAATAGTTTAGTAACCAACTTGGCTGTACCCGTGCAAACAGACTGAATGCCAACTGCTGAGGTGGGGGCTGCTTCCCCCAAGGGTCCCCTTGGGGAGTTACTGCGGTGGGAGCTGACTGTCACCCTTCAGCACTGCCTAGCTTGTACTGTGCGGACACAGCCCGGCCCTCCTTTCTGAGTCTTGAGCTGAGGTCAGTGCCTCCAGGTCCTGGACCTCCTCCAAGGCTCTCAGAACCTGCGCACTCGGGTCTGCTCAGGGCTGGCTGGCAGCCGTCTCCTGGCTCCCAGGTGCCTTCTAGGAGCTGCCTGCAACAGCTGCTGCCAGCCGGCACTGGCAGACGTCTGTGTAAGAAAGGGTCGGGTGTGACGGAGGGCATGGTTTCAGTCCATGGCTGCCGTACCACCCAAGTAGCCCCCCACCACTGCATGGGGCAGAGGCCAAAAGCGACTTTTTATGTACCCTCTCATTTTAAGGCTAAACCACCTGAAATTTCTGACTGGAGCCCTATGTTTCAGGTCTATCATAAATAAAGGTCATTCTGCATTGCTTCTTGGTCTACATTATTTTGCTGAAATGCTCTGGTTGGTTTACTTTGCTCCATGCTTCCGGAGAGTAGAGTAGGGCAGGCTTTGGAGCAGAGAGCCCTGGATCTGAATTCTGGCTCTGCGGACTGTGGTCATCACTTCGCCCCTCCGAGGTAATGTCCACAAATGCTGCAAACGGGGCTCATGCAGGGCCTGCCTCGTAGGCTGGTAGAGGGTCTAATGAGATAAAGACAAGTTTGACAGGTGCTCTTCTTATAAATGGGGCATGAGACTGAGAATAAAAATGTTTAGTCTCTGGGGTAGGAACTACCAGTATTATTCCAGTGTACCAATTTAGGTGTTTTAGATCCTTTTTGTTTACTTACACTAACTAAAAAGTAGACAAAAATGTGAATTTAGAGGTCAAAAAATAAGCTTCACTGAGACTTAGATCCACCTCATAAGAACTTGGAGTTTTCCATATTGAATGAAGATAACATACCTCCTGTTCCCCAGGAAAAGAGGCAGCTTAGGTTAATTCATTAATATTCATATAACTAGCTAACAACTGTTTCAGTGACAATAAATGCAGTTTCAATTAGTAAGATAATATTTACATAAACATTAAAAGATGAAAACAACTTCGTAATATTTTCTTCAATTGCCTTGACATAGATGCAAGGAAAAGCTTGATTTGTTTAGATAGTGAGCATTTGAAAAAATAAACCTTGCTTTTGCCCAGTTTGCTAAAAAATTTTTTTCTTTAAATCAAATTCATGAAATCACTGGGGCTTAAGCAGTGAAAGGCAAGGTCTAAAACAAAAATCTTCACCCTTCTACTCTTGTTTACCCAAGTGAACACTGTCTCTCTAATTTCAGTCCCAGAAATCAATCGGTGAATAAGCCCTTATGCAGAGTCCCATTCTTTGTTTTTTTAAAGGAGTTTTAGAAACTACAGATGTATTCAGGAGTAATATTAAACCATTAATATCATTAAGGAAGATTAATTTCCTCTAGGATTCTCACTCCTATGTTTAGACACATATATGCAACTGCCTACTCAGTAATTCCACATGATGTCAGTCTAACAGACTTCTCAGACTCAACATATCCCAAACTCAACTCCATCTACCTCTCCTCTGCCCCGACTTGCTCTGCTTATAGCCTTCCCCATCTCAGTTTGATGGCATTTCCATTCTTTCTTTGCTTAGACCAAAATCTCTGGAGTCATCCTTGACTCCCCTCTTTTGTTTATTCTTGTTCAATCCAACTATTAATTTTGTTGGTTCTACCTTTGAAATAACCAGACAGTATTTTCTCTCACCACCTCCAGTGCTGCCACCTGGCCCACAGCACCCTTATCTCTCACCAGCGTAGCCTCCTACCTGGTTTCTCTCTTCTGTTCTTACTGCCCTACAGTTTATTCTCAATACAATAGCCAGACAGATGCTTAAGGTGAAGCCAGGCACTGCCTCTCCTTTGCTCAAAGTCCTCCCAAAGCTCTGCTCATCCTGAGTGAAAGCCTGAGTCCTGCAGGATCTCGCCTCTTACGTCTGCTCACTCATGCTGCCCTGCTCACCCTGGCTCCTTGGTATTCCCCGAATATGCCAGGCACGTGGCTGCCCCCAGGCCCTGGTGCTTTCCCCCGGGTGTGTGCAAGGCGAATTCCCTCTCCGCTTCCAAGTCTTCACTCAAATGCGACCTCTCCGTGACAGTCCCTCTAACCACCCCATTTAAATCCATTCACCCACAACTGCACTCCTGCTCTTCCTTACTCTGCTGTGTTCTTTTTCCATGGTACTCATTACCTCCTAACCTTATAGGACACTACGTCATAGACTATTTTATTGGGTTTGCTGCTGTGTCCAAATCTTCCAACTAAAAGGTAAGACCCATGTGGAAGGCACTCGATACATATTTCTGAATTAAGGGAAAATGCCAACAACAACAGCAAACCTCAAATAAAGCAAAGTCCACGAACAAACATAAAACACCCAATGTCCAAAAAGGGCCTTCTAGTGTCCAACAGTGGGACCTACATTTTATGTCTCATTTTTCTCTTTTTATAGTGTTTGTGGCATTTTGAAGAGCAGTGACAAAGAAGGAGGCCTGATACTAGGAGAGGCTGCTGTTTGCCCAGGGAAGTCCCTTAAGAGTGGCATTACTGGGGGAGGGGTAGATCACCACATTTCGAGCACAGAGACTTAGTCACAGAGATCCTAAAACTTCCCTTTTATCTGGAAGCCAGAGGGATCAGACTCAGAATGACTGACACACACAAATTCACAAGAGGCTGCTGGGTACACCAAAATTCACAAATGATGTCATTTCTTTCTAGTGACCAATTCCATTGTCCAGCATACATTCTCCTGAGATGATGGTACCCAGGAAGCTGATTAAAGGTTCAGAAGGTGGTTCAGGGACCTTGCAATCAGAGCTAAGGATGGGTAAGCGTCTTGAGGGCCACATACCCTGGGCCACGGTGAGTCCTGATCTTCATCCACACTTTACTAGGGACAACCGCTCTTCATCCATATCCATATCCACAAGATTCAGGGTCTCTCTCTTCCAGGCCAATCCTGGGCAACCACTGGGAATTACCCCTCTCTGAGCTGTCCTCTTCTTTGCTCCATGGGGACCATCACCTTTCACTGCACACAAACTTTCTCCAGGCAGGATAGATGGATTAGGTGTCTCCCTATAAGATTATACCCATATTGCTGTGCTGTCTTCCAGGAATTAAGTAGAGGTCACTTAGCTGGAGTTTTGAGAGTTGATAAACTTCCCAGCCTCTTGTTTTACCCATTAGGCATGGGCCTAGCCTCTTAGATCTCTAGGAGCAACTTCATCTAGATTCCATCCTTGGGATCCCTCAACATTGCAGCTGGTGACCTACGCAGGAGTCAGGAGCCTTAGTCTCTACCCATTGCTCTCAGTAATCTGACCAAGACAAATCACCTAACCTTTCTGGGTCTCAGTTTTTAAATCTAAAAATGAGGCAACTAAATCCTTGAAGGTGCCTTTTGTTTCTAAAACTCCGGGACTCTATTTTTTACCTATCTCTGTAAGTTTTAAATAATGACAACAGTATCCGAAAGCCTCTTTCCTAAACTTTTCCCAAGGCCAGATGTTCCTAGCACCAAAGTCGGAGGAAAAAAAAAGTTTTTGAGTAAGCTAACCTTTTTGCCTTTTTGAATTGTCCTCTGGTCTTTTCAATTCCCCTTTCCCTACTGTTACCTCCTTATGAATCTTTAAAAGAAGTTTAAAAAAAAGTGAACACTATCCTTCCTCACTTGTCAGGATCTATCTTACAACAACATTTTTTTTTCCAAATTATTTTTCCTACATAAAACCTCTCATGCTGGTAATGATACGCATCCGCTTTGACTTGTCCCTGCTTTGCCAGGAACATTATTACTAAACGCTCTGGAGAAGTGGGACAAACAGCTTAGAAATAGGGCGGGCCGAGGAAGCGTGCGGTCCCTGCAGGTGAGTTCTGGTCCGAATTTTCACGAGGCGATGGGCAGGAACTGGCAGGCAAGTTAGCAGCAGGAAGACGAGAGAACACAGAAGGCAGGAGAGAAAGCCTGAAGGCACAGGCTCTCCGCTTGTGGGGGGTTTTAGGCGAAGCCCTGGAGGCAGTTCAGCAAGAACGTTGCTTTGGTTAAATGGCTCCTAGAACTGGGACTCTGCCTGAGGAACTGCACCGTAGAGAGGGCGGAGTGGGCACACCAAGTCCGTTTCTTTGACAGCTCTCTCTGTGCAGCTCTCTGCGAAGCAAGCTGGTGAGGTGTGGGGCAGCCCCTCTATTGGTCCCACACCCAATCTTCAGGAGTCAGGATCATTCTACAGGTCTCGAAAGCCTTTAAGGAAATCCAAATCTTTCCATAGCTGTCCTGGAAATCGAAGAAGATGCTCCAAATCGCCATTTAATAAACCAGTGATTTACTGAAAGAACAGCAATTCACTAGCAAACCCTCCAAAAGAATCTATAGGTATGAGATATATATATATATATAAAACCTCCTTGTCTGTAGTAGCATATTCTAAATAATGGTACTTTCCAAAATATCATCTAATGACTTAATTAAGGAGACATATGCCCTAAAGAATTTTCCCCCACTAAAAGACATATATATTTGTGTGTGGGCACACATGTATCTTACTATAAAAAACATTCTTTGTTTTTAAGCAACATAGGACTATAAACCAATACAATGAGTGAACTTAAAATATGGCATACAGGGTCCGGCACAAATAGTGTCCTTTTTTATGAGCCGGTAATCTATATAGAATCTTTTATTACAAAATCATAAGCATGTAAGGTTAAGACTTTGTAATAAAATCCTAACTCAAATCCTGCCAGACTCCGTATTATTAATATCCAGACACGAACGAAAGTAGGAAGGAAGCCTAATTCACACCAGGAAGCATCAAAGCAGGCATTTGGTCTCAAAGCTGTAACTTCTACTAAATACCAAGAAATCACAATGTTAGTGGTATATGAATACCTCCCGGTGGAAGAGACAGAGATGTCACATAAGCTAGGATGAGGTGTCCCTTAAATTCTGTCTGTTGCACCATAACAGGGTTCCATTTCAAGGACTCATCTTTTCCTAGTTTATTCTTTTGAAGAAAAGCTTTCTTTGTCCTTTCATAAACAAACAAATGTAACTATTCTTATCATTTTCTGATGCCCCTTTTTTGTGTGTGTTGGGAGGAGACACTAAGAGGGTTTTGTTTTGGTTTTTTGTTTTTTTTTTTTGGAAATGGACATGGCGGAGTGCAAATCCATCAGGCATAAGATAATCCCTTCCCTGGAAGTATCACAAGGTATACCTGAGCGTTAACGATATTTATTTAGAAGACAGAGCCCCCAGCAAATGAAGACCCACGCAGCACTGTGTCAAGCTTCCATCACACCTTCCTCACCATTTCCTTCCAGAAAATCTGTACTCTGAACAAATACCATGGCCATGCCTGCAGAAGAGTTCCACTGTTCTTCCTCCTTTTCCTGGGACAACAGCCCAACAGTCCTCTTTGGGTCTTTACTACCCAGAAGCAAAATTTGAAAAATTTTGTTTGAAAACTTCATGACGGGGTGGGTCAAATATATGGTGATGGAAGCAGAACTGACTCTGGGAGATGAGCACAAAATGCAACACATAGATGATGCATTATAGAATTGTATGCTGGGAACCTATATAATTTTACTAAACAATGTCACCCCAATACATTTAATTACAAATTAAAAAATATTTTTTTAATTTTAAAACTTAATAAAAAGGGGGCATGGCTCTCAAATGGTTCCAAAAAATTATCATTGTGATGCACTGACATGTATATACAAATATATGGAGAGAACAAGAACTAAAGCAAATGTGATAAAAAGTTTAAAAACAAACAAAAAGAAGAATTCACAAAGGAAAATGATAATAATCTTGTAATCTGAGTTATCTTCAAGACTGTGGGTTTGGAGGGTAGGTGGTATAAGAAGACCTGATTACTGGAAGATTCTCAGAAAGTATATTTATTCCTGCACAAAATCAAGGATAAGGCTTTTTCCTTAAGCTTATGTAACCACAAAATATATATGAATCATGTAAAGAATACAAAGCATTATCCCGAGCTATCTCTTCTGTTCCCTTTCTTTTCCCTCCCTCTACCTATGTAAGCTCTTGAAAACTGAACTACTTACAAGCTGAAAATGACTGAGATTTTGTGCAGCATTTCAAAGTCAAGATAAAAATCATATTGTTGAAAAAAAATCATATTATTGAAACTCATGCTCTTTGTCAAGGGTGGAGACCACAGGAGGCAACAAGCTAATAGCAGATGATGAGGACATTAGAACCTGCACATATAATACTTTAAAAATCTATGGTTCCCTAATATCTAGAATATATAAAGAACTCCAACAATTCAACAACAACAAAAAAATCCCCTAAATAACTTCATTAAAATTGAGCAAGAGACTTGAACAGATATTTCTCCAAAGAAGATATACAAGCAGTCAACAAGCAAATAAAAATATGCTCAATATCACTAATTGTCAGGGAAATGCAAATCAAAACTATGAGATACCATCTTACACCCGTTAACATGGCTGCTGTGGAAAAAAGAACAATAAAACAAGTATTGGCTAGGATGTGCAGAAACTGGAACCCTTAGGGCTTAGGCACTGCTGGGGGCAACGTAAGACGGTGCAGCTGCTATGGAAAACAGGACGGCAGTTCCTCAAAAAAGTAAAAATAGAATCACCATATGATCTAGTAATACTACCTTTGGGAATATGCACAAACGTATTGAAAGCGGGGTCTCAAAGAGATATCTGTACACCCATGTTCACAGCAGCATTATTCACAATACCCAAAGGTGGAAGTAACTCACATGTCATCCACAGGTAAATGGATAAAGAAAATGGGGTATATATGTACAATGGAATATTATTCAGCCTTAAAAAGGATGGAAATTCTGAGTCATGCTACAACATGGGTGAACCTTGAGGACACCGTGCTAAGTGAAACAAAGCAGTTACAAGAAGACAAATACTGTGAATATTCCACTTATACAAAGTACTTAGAGTAGGCAAACTCATAGAAACAGACAGTAGAATGTGGTTGCCAGAGCCTGGATGAGGGGAAAATGGGGATTTGTTTAATGACTATAAAATTTCCATTCTGCAAGATGGAAAAGTTCTGGAGATCAGCTGTACAACAATGTTAACGTTGTCAACACTACTGAACGACACACTTAATGGCTAAGATGGTACATTTTATATTATGAGTGTTTTATTACAGTTAAAAAAACAACTATGGCTCCCAGAGTTCCCACCATGATGGTGTTGACAACAATAATATTTTACACTTGACCAGGAACCTCTTTCTGAGGAGCTCTGAGAGCTGGGCCTCCAGACTTGCTGATGCCAACTCAAAAAGACGACCGAGGGTAAGTTCGATTGTAACGGTTGCACTCATCAGAGTTTTCTTTTTTATTTTCTTTCCCCTACTAGCACGAATGCTTTGTGTACCTCACCATTTCATCCCTGTGAAACCCAGGCCACCTACACATCGGTGGGTGCTGACTCTGAAAAGTGTAACTCTGCATTATCTGAGGTTTGGTGGGGAGGAGGACTGCCTACATGCCAGGGTCCAGGAGAAGAGGGATTTGCAAAGGGAGGCCCCTTCCTCTTCTTATTTAGGGAATTCAGTAACTTGCCCATGCAGTCCCTCCCCATAAAATTCACCATTTCCTCTCCAGATAAAAGGTGACTATTGATCTCTGACTACTTTTGACCTTCAAACTGAACTTAGTGTTCAACATGGAAGTAATTCCTGTAGAAAAATTACATGTAAGATTAATATTCTGGGTGCTCTCTATCATCCAACATGGCCTACCATCTTCTGCTGTTCTGTGTCTTCCTCTTTTTTTTTTTTTTTCAGAGCCACTTCCAGGATTGGGGATCAGAGGCATTGCATAATAAAGACACTTTACAAACTTTTCCCCACATCTCAAATACCAAGCAACACAAGGAAGGTGGAAAGCTGGGAAAGGGGATGAGAAATGGCCAGGAGAGACCAGATGCCCCCAGAAGAAATGCAAACAGCTTTTGGAAGGATGTATTAGCAAAAAAAGAAGTCAGGCCCATCTGGAAAGTATTTTAACAAAATAGAAAAGCCCTTTTCTACTAAGAGCAGCAGCTTAGCAAAATACAAAACTCCCCGAACAACAAAGCTCTATGACCAATGAAAAAAGCAAAACAAAACCTACAACGGAGTTCCTTCTGGAGAGAGCCGGCCACCCTGAGTTGTAAGCCTCTTCCTGTGCTCAGGGGCACTCCCGGTGCCATGTGCAGAGGCCTGCCCTCCGCAGCTCTCCCGTGTGTCTCTTCCAGGCATTTATTTGTGCACAAGCCTCCAAAAAGTAATAAAGTCCAGTCTCCCTGCCACCACCACCCCATCCCCACAAGAACGTGGGCTGCCTCTGTCAGGGCCAGTGCAGGGTTTCTAAAACCACTGGGGCCGAGATCCTCAACTTAGAATCCTCCCTTATTCTGTCAGCTTCCTCTCCACTTACTTGCACAACATGGTAGTAAAAAATGACCAAAAACATGTGGCTATCTGAGGACAGAATCAACAATGATTTTTCTCTTTCATCACTGTCCTGGCTATTCTGCATGGCTGGGAGATAAACAACACGTGAGTCCACTCACCCCTCACCCCTCTGTCGTTTTGTTTTTCAACACAGGGACTATGGAACGTTCTGGGCTGGAATGAAGAGATGAAACAAGCAGCTCCCAATTCTGGTCTCATCTCTTCATTACTCACTCTGCCTCTATTAACACATTCACAAAGCCACAGAAGTAATCCAGTATGCTTTTTTAAATGTTCAAAAAAAAAAAGCTCAGCTACCTCTCTGGTCAACCTGTTCTAGCACTTAGTAACAGTCCAAGAATGTAGTTACTTCCTTCTAAGTCAGATTTGAGACATTTTCCTTCTTCATACAGGTCTGAAAGGTCTTTGTGTAAGAGCCTTTTCTTGACTTGAAGTTCTTTATTAAACCGTCCCTCACTGGCCACAGGATGAATGATCTTGGGCCCTGTAGCTGTTTCTGGGCTCTAATTTCCAATCCTTTAACCATGTCTCTGGCTCTTCTCTAGACTTTTCAAATCTTCCTTTATAGAAGCAGCACAGGCTAAGACACAAAACACTGGTGACAGTCGGATCTCGGGGCTTCTGCAGGCCCCGCACAGCTATGGTCCCAGGCCTGTTCTTAACCGCCAGTGGGAGCAGGAGACTTCTCATCTCACATTCAAACTGCCCCTTACCCCTTCTCTGCTCCCATTTTATGTCAGTGAAAGAAGGAAAAAGAAAAAAAAGAAAAAAAAAGAAAAGGAAAGAAGAGGGCCGAAAACATAGAAATGGGAACTTAAACGAAGACATGAGAAATTAGCTTAACGGGAAATTCAAGTAAAGGATTCATGTTACCAGATGAAAAGTACACAAGAACAACAAACCTTTGCATACGGCCTTGCAGTCGGTTTTTACACACGACATTCCTGTATTTCCCACTGCCTTTGAACACCCCGGGTCTGCCTGCAAGAACAAGCTGATTTGTCCCCGTTCAGACTTATGCTAATAGGTGACCATGAGGAGAGGCTTAGCTCAATTCCACGAAATAAGTTATTTAATGCACATCTGAAGGTTTGCTTTTTTAAAGGCATAGGAGTTCTAAACAGGGAAGCAAGCGATTCTAATTTCATTTTCACAACAATGGCTGGAAGTTTGTTCCTCTAACAGCGTGTGGTTACCAGCTATGCACTGGCTCTTACACTCAAAGCCAGAGTAATTTCCTCACACTACGAAAACGTTAAAGGCAGTTTAAGAAAGAGAACTAGTTAGGTATTTTAGAGTGGCGAGGAGAGATTTTTCAGGGGGGAAACAAAAGCACTAACCTGTTGTTTTAATCCGCTGAAAACGACCAAGTTCTCAAGTTCCCCTGCTATCTTCTAGCCAGTTTCCTGTTAAGTGTTGCATGTGACATTATACTTCCTCACTGCACCTTCTTTGACTCGCCTGTCTCAGCGGTCAGAGGCATGTGATAAGATCGCCTTGCTGCTTGCTTCACACTGGGTAACCTTGTGTCTAAAGAAATGGTTGTCTCCCGGAAGGGTGGGTTAGGACAGGTAAAGAGATAGGTAAGCCTGGGAGGGAGGCAGGGGAGAGGAACGTCGGCACTCCTGGTCTTAACGCATCTGACTCCACTAGGAAGGAGAGGGGAAAGGGAGACAGAGCCTCTGGAGCCCCCGAGTCGACCCTCTGGGGTTGGGGCGGCCGCTGAGAAGGGGCGGAGGCACTCTGCGGAGCTAGGTGCTCTCCTGTCCTCGGGGCAGGCCCCGGTGCTGCCGCCTTGGGGCGCGGAGGAAGGGCGGCCCCGGTGCTGCGCCCAGGACGGCCCCGGGCTGCTCTCTGGCGGGCGCTACCGCGAAGGAGCACACCGGAGCTCAGCTCACGTTTCTGGATCCTGCAGTGACAAGAGCCACGCACCCTGAATCCAGTCTATTTGGTCCTGCTGTCAGACGGTGTGGCCTAAATTCTTGGTTCAGCAAGGTCCCGGTACTCTGCCTTCGGGGGCCCACTGCTGGTCTCCAAAATCTGCCAGCCTTTTGCTTTCCCCTCAAAGGGCTGACACTGACATCTTTTGCAGGATGGTGGCGTAAACCCTGGCCATGGGTGACCCAGATGCTGGCCTGGCAAGAGCACCAGAGAGAGTGCCCAAATGTGGCCCTCTGGTCCCCAACAAGGGGGAGAGTGGACAGGAGGAGGCAGGACCGAGCAAGGAACCTAGGGGTGCCACTTCTAGCTTTCTTGGCCCTGTGGTCAGTGCCTTCCTCTGGCCTTGTATAATAACTCTAGCTCTCTGGAGGTCCATACAGGAATCGGTGGATGTAGGAAGTGGCGCGTGGGAGGAAGACAGTGCCCTGGACCGAGGGAAATAGTCTGCAATTTGTACAATTTGACTCAGGGCAGAAACCCCAAGTTGTTTCTATTTGGCTACTCCGGCATATTTTTTTTAAAAATGCATTTTAAAAAAGGGAATTTTTTTTTAAAGGTAACCGTAGACAAGCTCACTGTTTCACGTCTTGAAAATATCACCCTATAATTCCAAAGTGAAGTTTTCCATGTGAGAATACCAAGTAAGGAAATGAGTCCTGAGAGTCAGAACTTTGGACAACAGTAAAACCCTGAAGTCTCGCCACACCATTGCATTTCTGGCTTTGAAAACGTGTGTAAGTCTTTTACCATTCTGACAAGTGACGGCCGGTTTTCTGATTGAACTGTACAGTTAGAGGAGCTGGTAGTCACGATGGATATAAGCACGGTCTCAGCTTTAAAATAGGAGTAATGGCAAAACTTTGCTGTTTTGAGAAAACAAAACACTACACAGATGATAGATAATAACTCCCTTTGAATATATTTAGAAGTGTCACATTCTGGGTTGAGCTGCCAGTTCCATTTTTCAACTAAGCAGTTACATATGTTCTACTTAAGCCATGCTCTGTGTGGAATTTTTAAAGGTCTTAAAATAAAATACTTTATAATTTTCCTTTGAAATCCCTAACCTAGCCTCCTGTCCATGATTTTTTTCTGTTTAGGCATTTAATTTTTTAGAACAGCTGTTGATTTATAGAAAAATCAAGATGATAGTATAGCATTCCCACCCTTTATGCACTCAACCTCCCCACTATTAAAATCTTACATTTATATAAGTAACAATTAGTAAAGTAATATTGATGCATTATTACGAACTAAATCCCAGTTTATTTAGATGTCCTTAGTTTTCCCCTAATGTCCTTTTTCTATTCCAGGATGCCATCCAGGACATCACATTACATTTAGTCATCATGTCTTGTTAGACTCCTCGATTGAGACACTTCCCTTGTTTTTGATCATCTAGACAGTTTTGAGGAGTACCGGTAAAACATTTTGTGGAATGTCCTACAACTGGGTTTTGTCTGATGTTTTTCTCATGATCAGACTGGAGTTATGGGTTATTCAGAGTAAGACCACGGAAGTAAAGTGCCCTTCAATCACATCATATCAGCATAGACTTTCAATGCAATTGAATACTGTTGATGTTGGCTTTGACCACTTGAGGTAATGGTTGTCAGGTTTCCCAATGTAAAGTGGCCCACCCCTTTCCATATTGTATACTTTGAAAGGAAAACCTTGAGGGTAGAGTATGTAAATTATTTGGAAGAATTGTCTCAACTGCACATTTTTAAAATTTATTCAGACTTTTATTTATATCAGTACAGCTTCATAGATATTTATTTATAATTTAGGTTATAATTCAACACTGTTTTGTAGCTCAAATTGCTCCACTTTTGGCCATTGGGAGCTCTTTCACTTGGTTCCTGTGCTCCTTTGACATACTTCTGTCCATTTTGTTTTTGGTTTTGAGTACTTCCTTATTTTCTAGCACTACAAGGTGCTCCAGGCTCGTCATGTATGGTGCCTCCACAACTGTCCATGATTTTTATGTCTTAACAAGAGAATGAAAGAAAATCGATCTATGGGCTTGAGAAAACTTTTCTTTGCCTTCAATGTTCATTAGTTCTGCCACATGTATTAGTAAAAAAAAACTTTTTTATTGCTTTCATAAAATCAGTCCCAGCCTCTACCAGCAAGAAAACACCAAAATAGCAATTGAGTGAAATATTTCGTTTCCTTAATTCCAAGATGCATGCTTTTGTTGGTAGTGTTTTTTCTTTTCTATTTTAACATTCCCAGAATCAACGTGTACATTTAAGATCATTCCTTTTTTCCCCTCTTCTTACCTGTCATTAATGTGATGGTACATCTTACAGTTGATGGTGTCTTGGGAATGGAGAAAATAGAATAGCCAATTAGTTCTTGCTTGGATCACAGACATCATTTAACTACTTTCACTGATTTTTTTTTTCTCCTACTGAACACGTATTTTGATTAAAGTGGTTTGATGTGTAGCATCTACAGACATGAAAACACCCCATGAGTCTTACTATTCCCAGACATTCTAACTTCCCCTCAAATCACAAATTCTCATCAAGTCCTAAATATAGATGAAGGAAGGTGGCATTAATATATTTTCAATTTTTTTCTGGGTTTACTATCTGAATCCCTTCATGTTTACTTTTCCAAGACCTCATGCATCCATCATTGTGCCCGAGGAGACTAATGCTGACACTGAGGGGTTGTGAGAATGATGTTTCGCTCCTGCTGACGAGGGGTAGAAGTGTTTACAGATCAGGAAGGACTCCTTGGTTCTGCCTTTCCTACTCAGGGAAGCCATCTGACTGCAGTTGGCAGGACTGGCTATTTCTTTCTCTGTGGCCAGCATCTTCTCTCTAGCTCAAGAACCACTGCTACTCTGGGAGCATCCTATTTTATAGAAATTTTCTCTTAATGTACAGAGACCTCTTCAACATTCACCATGGTCATATTTCACAAACTGTCATAGACATGCTGTCCAGTCTTTTCATCCAAGTAGGCAGAACTTGGCTACTCTAAATACTACTTTTTGTCCCACTCCAATGTGAAATGCACTGAGATGATGACAGGGCCCTCATGATCTCGCCAGCATTCAGAAGAGACTAGAAGAGATGCTGCACTAACTTTTTTAGGAAACCACTGACCAAGCCCTTACCATCTGTCAAGCACTGAGCTAAGGGCTTTACATACACACAGTTGTTTAATTCTTACTGCCATCCTGTGAGGGATCCTATAAAGTGATTCCCCACTTTACAGATAAGGTAACCAAATTGGAGAGGCTAAATAACCTGTCCAAGGCCTCTTGGTAAGCTTGAAGCCAACATAAAGGCTCATCTCTGCCTGACACCAGAGACTCAGAGCCTAACGCTCCTTTGTGGTGAGTAGGTTTACCACCTATAACTCGTAAATGGGCACTTTATTGAATATAGTCCCATTATCTAATTATTTTTTGCACATGCTTTTCACCTCAACTAAACCTAAAGATCAAATATATGTGACCTTTCTTGGTGAACATCAGAGAACTACATAGTAGGACCCTTTTAACTGGTCAGTCCATTGTTTTGGGAAATTGAATAGTAAGTTTGTGTTAATAACGATAAATTGTGTGTGGGGAATGACATGGCACAGGTTATCAGAAACCCTGCTAAAAGAGCATGCTGGCAGGTCTCCATTGAGTTCCCTCCACCCTTCCTCTGAGGAGGACCGGCTATAGCTCTCATAAATCACGCGAGGAAGTGTAGAGTAGAGGGGCAGCCAAGAACCCCATGGCTGGGACATAGCCAGGAGCATCCTGGGGGAATGCTTCTGCTAAGTTTGGAGTCTGAGACATGTAGGTACTCTGGAGATCTGTAGAAGTATCTGCAGAAGGGAGGCTGGAAGGGTGGGTTTCCTGCTACCTCACTTCCAGTCACTAGAAGTCATCATCAGCTAAGGAATCTGTTCTAGAATTAGGTAAGAGCTTAACTGTAAGATCACAAGAATGTAAACTTATCCTCTAAAGAGTTGAAGAATTCAACTGAGAAAATAATGTTGTCAGACCTGCTCAGAGGCTAGAATTCTGAATTTGCAATCATCTGGTTATAAAAGCATGGGCAACAAGAATCCACATTTTCCCCCTACCCAGAAAAAACAGGGTAGTATCCACAATTCTAAAGCTTTGATATCAGTGCAGGAGTGAAGGGGGGTAATTCTGGCCATAAAATACTTAAGCACATACTGTTTGCATGTATTTGTATATGTGTATGTGTTTTAATTTTAACATTAAAATTCCATATTAATTTTTTATGGAGAATCCCAGGATAGTGGGATGGAAGGAATAGAGATAAACGTATAACATCTGTTTGAATACCTGCCAGTAACCCTCAATTTATTGGACTGCAATCCTGGTTTGGACCACAAAGAAGAAGTGATACATTAAAAGAGTGTTTCTGTTCTAACATAACATATTTTTAAAATTTAATTTAGCCACACAAACATTTTATGAGTTTAATATTATTTTTAATCATTCTTGTAATACAACAGGGAAGACTAAGGTTCTAAAAGTTGAAGAGATTTGTTCAAGTAAATAAATAAGTGATAGATCTGGAATTTTAAACCCCAAGCTTCTGACAACTAGTCCAGGGTCATTTCCAGGATACACCAAAACTGTCTCCTGTTCTGTTTCTGGGAGAAGTGTAAACCCCTGCACAGCATTTGCATGTTGTACAGGGAGGAACTGTAGTGAGGCACACCCTTGGCAGTCAGTGCTTCACAATGTAGGTCACACAATCAGTCAGACCCCAGAGCAATTGTTTCTACATCAACCCTGGGGGATTTCTGAGCATTACGTCAGGCCAAAGGCTTTCCTCATTAGCAATCATGCAAAAAGACACCATGCACCATGTTTCCTAGCCCTTGGAGAAGCTAAAGGGAAAATGAAAGGTCAAGAATGTTCTCTTGCTGATGCATTGCATTTGGCATCATTTCTTTATGCCATTGTAATGTAATCTAAGCCAGAATTATCAAATCTTCTGGCCAGCTGTCTTCAAAGCCAGAGTCCTAGCAGAATCATTTTTTTTTTCATGCTACGAGGCCTGTTGCCAACAACCAAATTGGCCCTTTCTGATATCATGCAGTTGAATTCCAAATAACTAGGCCCCTCACTTGTCTTGGTTGTTGATCAAAACCCTTAAAAGATATGGCAAATTTCCTTGTTCGTAAAAAGACTGACGAAGGACACACAGAAAGCCTTGCTCTTCACCCAGAATGAGTTCGAAGAAGCCTCATAAATACAGGACTCCAGAAGTGGTAGAAAGTACTAAGAACCAAGACTCTCTCACACATTTGTTGCTCCATTTTTAGGCTGAATGGAGAATAGAGAATACAAAGCAATGCAAACAATTTAAAGGTGTACCAAGGGTGCTGAGAGAGATCTTGAATGGTAGTATAAAAATTTGTGGCTCTGATTTAGGATTTGTGTTTTCCTCACATACATACATAACATGGGACCAAGAGAACATCTAATTGTTTATTTGTACAATCTTCCTACTCAGATGCATCCCTCCCTTCCACACTTAAAAACACGTAAAATAGGGTAGAATTGGTAAACAAGCTCATGTCACTCCTAAAAGGAAGGATTCTGGAATCAAACTATCTGTGTTCAAATCCCAAATTCATTACTTACTAATTGCAGTGAATTACTTTATTCTTTTGGGTCCCAGTTTTCTCATCTGTAACATGGATATAATTTTACGAATACTGAATGTGATGCCACATTTAAAGAACTAGGTCAATACAGTGCGTAAGTGGTGGCTTACTGTTACTTGTTAGTAGGTAAATCATTTTATTATCAGGAAATTCTAATATAGAATTTCTATGGAATTCTATATTAGAATTTCCTACAAAAAACATAACCAGAGTCAAGCAATGAGCTTTAGTTCGGAGGGTGCTGTGCATGCAGGAAATAAAGGGTATTCCAGAATCAGGGTCAGTGGAGCTATAGGTCCTCCAGTCATCCTAGAGAGGCACAGTCTCTCCAGGAAGTAGAACAGGAAATCCATATGGGTACTTTGAGCCTGGAGGTGGCATAGCATTTACACTTCTAAATTTGGAAGAGTTGGATATTTTTGCAGCTGATCAAAAATCATAAGGAAAATGTTAGGTGAATTGTATCTTCTTTTTTTTTTCTTTTCTTTTTTTTTTAATTAGGAAAGCTTCAAGGCCAGTCTCACACATAGAACAACTATGTAAATGATGGAGACAAAAAGAGGTTAAGCAGCAGTCATGAGTATAGGCAAAACAGATGGCTACACAGATTTTGGAGATGTTTCTGTGGTATGAAGTGTAAAACCTTTAAGCCATGGCTTTTAGAAAAACTTAAAGAACTATGTTACTCTTCAAGACTTTCTGACTTTCTGATATTTTCTCTGAATGAGATTCCAAGCAGAATCTGAACCACGTGGAGTCTCAGGATTTATTCAGATTACAATTAGAGTATGAATCATATCCAACTGAGCAACATCAAACGCAACCACATGTGTTTATCACATATTTTTTGAATTATGATTTGAATTTTGAAGTGGCTGTAGATAGGCTGATTACATGATTCTGTAAATGAGGTAAGCCTTCAAAAGATAAACATCTCTCAAGATTTTATTAATTACTCACAGTCATTCTGAATGAGTAACACTACATTTTGTATATCAGCAGCTATTATTTTCTTTGCCCTCAAGCAACTTCTGGAATTAAGTTGGTGGTCTGGGAGGTACGTAAAATAAAATTAGGTGCTATTTTACTCTATTACTATTGCATATCTCTCAAGTATTGAAAGCGACATAATATCCACCTAGTAACTTTCTAGGACAAATTTATATACAAAAATTATCAAACATCCCTGTATCTAAGTAATAAGTGAGGTATGTTTATTGATATGTTTCCTAAACATTTTATATAAACTGCATTTTAACCATAGGGGCACTGTGGATCATGAATAACACTGATAGAAGTAGAGGCAGATTAGGAGTTAATGGAATATTACAATGAGCTGATTATGGTTTTTGTTTCTAATAATAAATTATACTTCCTTTTTGGGGGCAGGAAGTTACCACCATGCACTGTAATATTCATCAAAGCATACTGAAATTTTTAGTAACTAGACTTTACAGGTGTGAAGCCTTCCTAAGTAATAAAGAATATGGAGGGGGAAGATAAGTTGTGACAAGTAGCATGCTATTAAATGTACAACTAAATGTTTAACTTCAGATTAAAAAAATTGTTCTAGCTTGATTAAAGACAAGGATTTAAGGTTATAAAATCAAAGACAGAGCAATGCAACATCATCACCATTCTGGGTTGTTATTCACAATAAACTGCTCTGCCCTACCCAAATTGTAAAAAAAAAAAATCCAGGAACCCACCCCCCAACCAAACTGTGCAAACTGTGGGATTCTGTTTCTCATCTGTACTGTTGCATATGTTACTGATATAAATCCAACTCTCTACGCTTGAAGGAGAGAGACCAAAAATATCATTTAAATAGTGTCGGCCATTTCACCCACCATTCTGCACAATGAGTGTGCCCCAGAGTACCCTGAGGTGAGAGACATGAATCTGCCATTGTCACCAGCATGTCACACTGCGTGTGATTCCAATCTTTAAAAAACACATAGTTTTCACACGCCAGGGCTCATAAATGGCAGCCAGTCACTTCACCTGGAGGTTGACCAGGGAAATAGCAATCAAGAGTAATTCTAAATAGATGGAATGCCCACCTGAGCTACAATAGTAAGCCCCACCCTCACTGCACTGCACTGCACTGGACTGGAGCAGTCCTTCTCGGATCTTCCCGTTCTGACACTGGTAGCTCAGAAACTCTGTGAATGCAGTGACTTTAGGGTCTGTTAAACCATCACTCACTCTGGGCAGTCCCTCTCCCATGTTCTCCTTCTACCGAGTTGGTAAAGTAAAGATTTGAGACAGATTTCTTTCTTTTTTAACAACCCTTTTATTGTTGTCCAGAACTTGAGACAATTTCATGTCTGTCTAGCGGAGGCAGGAAATTTGGGGCATTATTGGCCCTTTTAAAGGAAAAGAGGAGTGGGTAGACACACCCAGAAGTGAGTGAATGTCTTCATACATGAAAATGTGCTACTAGGACAACTAAGCCCTCACCTGACGTGTTCCCCACCACAGTCTACTTGATCATCCCTTTGAAAACCAATCAAAAACAGTATGTAGCAAATAAATTACTTTCCATCTCTCAGTACATCTCTAAAGTTGAGATTGACACTTAACGGCACCTCTGAGAGATGTGCTCTATCTCCTATGAGGCCAGTCTTGGCCTTGGTTCAGGGGTCAGCTTCTTCCTTCCAGACCCTCCCATGGAGAGCATGTCCCCTTACTCTCTTGCACCTGTGGCCCATGACACCACTCCTTCACATGCCCATCTCCTCCTGGGAGGGAGAAGGGAGCTTCCACGTGTCTACTGAATGAAGGAAAGATCACTGCCTCCCAATTCGCAAATCCATAGTCCAGTTCACCAGCTTTATAAATCGTCCACTCTGTGTATGCTCAAAGCATAAGAGTTTCAAAATTAAAAAAAAAAAAAACAAAACAGATTCAGATTCTAAATTAACCTGTCTTGTAATTCATAGGTCTCAAAGCCAAAACTGGGTATACTTGTAAAACCCCTTTGTCCTTCCTTCTACAGCCTCCTGTATATTGAGGTGTTTTCTGAACCTTGTTTCACTGAATCATGATGCTATCCCAACTGCTCTTTTCAAAAAGCACGAACTCTCTAGTTTTTCCATTTTCTTTTTAGGATTAAACATAAACAGCGCAACTCCTGACAATATTTTTAACAGAGAAGGTTCTACACAAGATAGAAAGTCCTTGACAAATAGAGAGCACCCAATCTATTATCAGTCATACTTACGCTAGGGACCCCGGCTTTGGTTCATGGTGCCCATGGGCTCGCTTCAGAATGGACGGCAGTGAGAAATACCCAAATGCCACGAGAGCCCCTGTGTGATCGCCACACAGCTTGGAGGAAACCAACCCCATGGTGAACTTACGTGTACCGAGACAGCCCGACTGACTGGCATCACATATGCTACGGATTTGCTACTCCTGACCTAGGAACATGACTTTTGACTGACAGGGTGCTGGCATTTTACGCTGATGGCTGGCTGAAAAGGCAGTAATAGGAGAAAATAAAGATTTCTCCTCACAGCCTCTTAGAAGGGACCTGCCCTGTGATCTGCCACCCTCCGATTTTCAAAATTCAGACTGGATTATCTGTTCATAAAAAGGCCATTAAACTGATTCCAAATGGAAGTACAAAGACTGTTATTACAGTTCAGCTGCTTCGAAAGTGCTAGCTACCTCAGGCTCCAACAGCCTAATCTGCCTCTATAAGCTCAGATTGCTTTGTAAATGCTCTTAATAGCACAAACTACTAGCATTATCCATTAACCTAAAATAATTATTACATTAAGTGTTTATATATATCAAAAGTGTTACCTTTAAAAACCCAACCCTAAGTGCCTTTTAATGCATAGCTAATTCATCATCATCAAGGAAAACTGTTATTTCTACTTTAGAGGTAGTAACAAAGAATTACTACAACATGAAAAACAATAGTAACACAACCTTCCAAGCAAACCGTAAAACTGCAAAAGAGTGTGTGGTTTGTTGCCTTTCACCCTGGGTCACAGTTCAATAAATACCTGTAAATTGATTAGCTAATCTCTCGTGTTTACCTTGTATGAAAAAGACTAGCGATAACATGGCACATTTTGATGGGACCAGGTGGTTCTTAGAGTCAAGATCTCATAAACGTGTTGTCCAGTAACTACCCAAGACATAAAGCCAGGCAACCTTGCTGGTGAGTGCTCCAGTTATCTACGGCTGCGTAACAACTCCAAAACGTATCTGCATAAAACAACCACTTCATTATCCTCATGGATTCTGTGGGTCAGGAATTAGAAATGTCGTGGTGGAGACAACTCTGCTCTATTCCATAACATCTTTGGTTTCAGCTAGGATCACTGATAAGCTGGAGGCTAGAACACTGGGGCTGGAGAATCCACTTGCAAGACCGTTTCTTCATTTCTGTCTGATGCAAGGCTGGAAAGGTTAAAGGACAGGCTCAGCCAAGACTGTCAACCAGAGCACTTACATGTGGCCTTTCCAGCACCTACGTGGATGTTTTACTTGGTGGCTCAAGTCTCCAAAAGCAAGTGTACCCAAAGAACAGGTAGACTATGGCCTTTCATGACCTAGCTTTAGAAGCGACATGGGGCCACTCACACGAGACAGGTCAACTTAGAATCTTGGTCAAAGTAGTCACAACCCTCCTGCTCCACCCGATTCAAAGGAAACGAATACACACCCACCTCTCATTAAGAGAAGTGTCACTGTATTTGCCGCCATGCTTTCAGACACTCACAGTGAGTCTTCAGTTTCCCATTGTCTGGAGCACCAACATTCTAAATTTGAACTTTTATCGATAAGGATGTGGATTTATAGAATATCGACCATAAATGGCTGTAATTATATTTCTAGATAATCAGTTTCTGAATTGTGAGAGGTTATAGTGGGTGTTACATTGGAATAGTGACAAACTGGCAGAAGATCTGTTGGTATGTTTGGCCTTTAATTTTATCAAAATTATTCAGATGGAAAATAATAATTTTTTCCCTTCTAACTCCATTAAGGCTATCAGATGCACCAAGTTAAATGAAACATCTGAGGTGCTAGGAAGCTTAGGGGAAAACAATTTAACTTTATAGAATTAAATATTGAGCTTGAAGTGGCAAACGCAAACTCCTCTCAGAGCTAGGCAGGTAGAGAAGCCAGAGTGGGCTGGGGGAAGCCAGAGTGGGCTGGGGGAAGCCAGTGGAAATAATGGGGTTAGCTGGAGCACACGTGCCTTTGCCTTAAGGTATCTGAATTTGATTTTTGAAAAAATACTGCATTTTCCAGAATTGGCTTTAGACTACAGCTTATGATCTTTGATTTGGATTAGGTGGTGGCTACTTCTTGGGTTTATGGTTTTTTTGCCCTGGTTTTATTGGTCTGTTTTGCACTCCTCTGAGACTGGAAAACAAACACTTAATATATAATTCTGTAGTTAATAATAAACATTTATTGAGCATTTACTATGTTGCAGACACTGAGCTATTAACATTTTATCTTATTTAATGCTCAACAGTCCTTTGGGGTAATACTGAACCCATTTTACATGTAAGGAAACTGAGCCTCAGGGACACTAATCACAAAGGTGACAAAGCTAGTGAGTGGTGAAGAGTGGGTTCACACTTTGTCCCCAATGCCTAGCATCTTAGCCACTGTATGTTATAATATGGTGCTTTTGATGACTGTGGCTTCTCTAAACCAGAAGTGAGTGGCCCCCAAGAAGGGGGAATGCCCCCCAAAAAGAAGGGAGTATGCCGACACTTCTTGGGTTGTAACCCATCCACCACTCTAACTTTGGGATGGAAATGGGAGCTACCCAAGGCAGTAAATTGGTACAGACAGTACCTCCCACCCAAGAATCCTGGAAGTTTAAGAATGTGTAAGAAACAGTATCACTGTACTCCTGTGACCTGACAATGTTTCTCTGGAAACTCAAAAAGAGATCTTGAGTATCAGCCTGCTAGAAGATGGGCAGTGCTTCCATCACTGACCTCTTGATAGAATATAATACCACCCACCAGCAAGGCACCACTCCCACATTTACTAGAGAGGCACAAGATACGGCATCACGGAAATCAGCCTCTTGGCAGACTAACACACGAATTTCACTTTAAAAAGCTGTTTTGAAAAGTCCCTTTTTAAAAAATTCTCCTCTGTTCTCTTGAAGAGAAAATTCAAATAGAGTTCTCAAACCTCAAACATACGACAAAGGCAGTTTTTAATCATTTAAATTATTTATCCTTCATTGTTTAATGCTTTATACCATTCCTCTATGCATAATTTATCATACCATTTATGTTTATTAAAAATTGATCATGGGGACATGCTCTCTCTCCATTCTTTCAGGCTACAGATATTTCTCTGTCAGATCACTTAAGAATAGACAATTTTTTTAAAACTTACTTTAATAGTTTGTATGTCCCTTTCTTTTCTTAGAGTTCCTTTATTTCAATAAAAGGACTAGAGGTTACCTTATTGTATTAACTGTCCATTTCCTTTATTATATAACAAGCTTATCTGGAGGCCCACTGAGGCTTTCAGGAAAAAAACAAGGCTTATTTACAAATGTAAGTGTAGGAAGAAGCCTTGAAAGACCAAGATTCTAGAGTCTTCCAGGACAGAGGTCACAGCCTGTGGAGCCATTTCCTTCTCTTTGTCTCTCTGTTCTGTTCCTTTTTTCTCCTCAGATGGATGGGCCACTTTCCTTGCCTTTATTATGTCTTCAGTTACTTCTTAACTTTCTTTTAATTGGCTTGTTTCTTTTTCTCTTTTTCCCATTCCTTCCCAAACCCTCCTGCCTTTGCACTTCTCAACCCTGTGTTACTCTGTGCAAGCTACCAACCCCCAATCATATAATTCTCTAACAACATTGTCTCCAACCCACTGGCCTCAAAGTGAAAGGTCCAAAAAGCTGACATCACTGGGTACTACTGCCTCAGACCTGCTCATTCTACTCTTCTCCATGGGAAGTCAGAGGAGAAGCAGAATGGAGCAAAGTGTGTGAGATACATGTGCAAGTTAAGCAGAAGGTGAGAAGCACCTAAGGATCTCATTACATATTAGTCTGGAAAAGGTGTGCAGTAGACTAAAACCCAAAGGACTCAAATTTGGTGCACTGCAGTTGGTTCTCCTTGGTACTCCCAGCCTACTCCAGTGGAATCCTGCTCCTCTTCCAGGGTTTCCAACTGGAGTGGATGAGACCATCACTAGCTGTCCAAGCCAACAACCTGAGGGCCACCATCGCCCCTTCTCTCACTCACACCTATAACCAGTCAATCAATCGCCAAGACTTGTATTAATCGATTCTACATCCTAGCATCTCGGGAATCTATCCCCTGTGTTCCATACCCCTGGCTACCCCCCATTACCTCTTGTCTGGCCCTGAAATAGTTTCTTGGGGTCTCCAGGCCCAGATGCCTCCATCTGCATTCTGCTGTAGCTCTGATCTCTCTGAAAGGCAGATCTGCTGAAATCTTCCACCTGTCATGACTGAGATCTAATCTTCTTAACGTGACTTCCCAGGCCCTCAATATATGATGAGGTTCCTGCTTAACTCTCCCGCCTTCTATTTTGCAGTTGAGTCTAGGTGTGACTCCTCCTTGCCCCCCACCCCCAACACGCCCAAGCAGATCTATTCTCTAGCCGTACAGAACTTCTTTCAGTCCCATGGAAGGGCCATGCTTTCTCTTGGCTCTTAGCCTGGGAGCATGCTGTTCTTTTGCCGGTAACCCTCTTCTTCCAGCTCCACAGGGTGACCCCTCTATCCTTCCATGAAGTCCAGGCATGTTCCAGGGCACCTAGCACTCCTCCCCACCCAGTACTCACCACCCTGCATACTCCTTTTCTGACTCCTAACTTCCTGTGCACCCACGGACACAAACTCCGCAAGGACGGGGACCACGCACTGCTCGTTCACCACTGTATGGTGCATGACATGCACTTGATAAGTGTCATTTGACTGAAGAATAACTGTGGGGTAGACTATTCCACTGGTGGCCTCCAAGGAAGTATGCCTTCTGCCATTTACACCTTTTATCGTCCCCTCCCCTGTACCTGTGACTTGCTTTAACCAAAAGAAAGCTGCAGAAGTGACACCCTGCTAGTGTTGAGCCTGAGCCTTAAGAAAGCCCATCAGCTCCTGCTTTTGTGATCCTAACCACCGTGTAAAAAGTCTAGCAATCCTATCTTCATATGGAAAAACCTCATGGAGAGGCCCCCGGAGAGTGAAAGGTCCTGACACTACACGGAGAACAAAGAAAAGCCCAGCCATCCCGGCTTCCCAGCTACGTCCCACCCCAGTTAACCTGGCAACTGTATGCAGCCCCGTCTGCTTAAAGCCCGAACAGCAGAACAGCTGCCCAGCCGAGCCCAGCCCAGACTGCAGACTCGTAATCAAATAATTGTATTTTAAGCCTCCAAGTTTTGGGTCCATTTGTAACACAGCAACATTTAACCACAATAAGCTAAATATATGAATGAAAGGAGTAAGGAATTATTTCACAGAATAAATGTCATGCAAAAACGGGTCCATATTTCTAACAGGCAGATCCAAGAAAACAGCAACAGAATTAAAAGGATATAGAGGAATTCTATATACCACCAGCTTCCGTTAATAATACAGCACAATTTTCCTCTGCCATTTTCTTTAGTTCTAAGACATTTTCCAATGAAAATATTTTCCTACCATTTTTTGTTGTTGTCGTTAAAAAAAAAGATTCCTGGTTTGACATTAAAGTTAAGGAGTCCAACCAAAGCTGCTGTGTGAACATTACACATCAATGGAAACTATTATGGCCATGGCCAACCCAACTTGCCATCCATTTCCTCTTACTCATCAGCAGTGTAGACCCACAGCTGTGGATGAGGACATGGGGGCCTCATCAAGGGTGGGGGCGGGGCGGCGGCCATTGCAGGGGCTCCTGGCTTAGTTGGACCGGACATTCAATGTTCAGTATGTTATGAAAAATCACCGAAAAAACAGAATGGCCAAGTTTGACTAGTAGAATAAAACAACAGGGTAGAAATAAAATAGTTATTCACATCTTTAGCCCAGGCATCTCATCAATCACACACACACACACACACACACACACACACACAATATTGATGTTCCATGGAGACGGCTGACACACACAGTTATACAACCCAGGATATAGCCAGATTATTTTTAAATCCCTATATACATTTGCAGAATAAGGAGAAAAGGCTGCTAAATTTATAGTGACTTCGTGCAACTTTGGATTGCTAATTCCAATAATTGCTGCTCTTTCAGAAAGAACAAGGATCATTACATAAAAACTATAGTCTAAGCAAAGTATCTGACTTTTATAAAAATAAAAAAACAGAATGCCAAAAATATTTCCTAACAGTTTCTACTGGACTAATGCTTTGAATTTTTTGAATGATCTCTTATAGGTAAAATTATCAGTGTATATTTTTGAAATATATAATGCATTTTAAAACCATCTTAATAAATTTTATGTAGTGGAGATTAAAGTAAAGACATAGATTTAGAAAACTATGGCAATGTGACTGTTGCATGTTTAGAAAGAGAAGTTCCCAGTGTGTGCAAAGCTCCAGATACTAAACGAGAGAAACAGAACCTTCAGCATAAATGTCAGTGTCCTGTCAGCTGGTAAGACTGAGCATGAGCCCCTTTTAAATGGCTGAGAGAGAGCAAAACCTGGACTTAAAAATGGGAAATATTTCCCATTCTTTTTTTTTCTTCCCTAGATAAGGGAGTTCTTTGAATTGATACCACTCGGCCGCTTCCTGGGACCCAGCGGCCCCAGAGAATGGGAAACTTGTCCTCTAACTTTTCCTCTTCGGTGGAGTAGCTTTTGGTGGAAGCACAGGCCGTGCGCGCTTTGACTGTGAGGAAGACGACAACACACACAGGCTGTGAAAATGAGCCAAGCACCCGAAGTTCACCTTCTAGGGAAGAGAAAAGGCTGGCACAAGACCCAGGGGTTTTTGCAATAGGAGGAACCAGGGGGAGTATCTTGGTGAAGCCAGTCATCTCGGACACGAGGAAATGAGGGGGCACTGTGCTTTGTAGTGGGAATGGGGTCTCATGCTCTTCGTGTGCCAGTCGCTAGGCTGGGCCTTTCTGCATTACTGAATTTAGTAGGTATTTTTGGTTGGGTGGATGAACAATGAAGGTAGGCAAGTAATATCCAGAAAAGGACATATGATTCTGTTAATGGTACAGATGGGACTGGGCAAGATGGGAAAACAGGGTGCAGAGAGTCATCACTGAGCCACAGGGCTTAGAGGAGAGAAGGAAGGAGGAGGGAGACAATGCTCCTACCAAAGACCATGTTCATGCAGCTGACACAAGCCCCACGATGGTTTGACCGAATGACTTAGAATCACAGTGACATTTATGAAATGCAACAAGTTCACGCAGAACAAAATTGTACAGAATCCTATAAGCATCCTATATCCTTGAAATGATTAACACAATGTGAGGCACCTTGAAAAAGTACAGGGTTGCTCCAACCATGTTCTGTAGGAGGCTGAGAGCTCTGTGGAGCCCCTCACAGAGCACTCCATAAGGCAGGTACACCCCACTTCATCTGGAAAAGCTTTGCTTCTGTTTGAAAAAATAAGTTCTCTGCTTAAAAGACACAAACAAACGGAAAACTATGGGTGCAGTACAACGTGTAGTGGATAAGGTCCTGCAGGCATGAGCCTGAGTTGCTGTCCCACCTCTAACCAGCTGTGTGTTTGTGACATGTCATTTTGTCTCCTTGAGCCTCTGTTTCAATATCTGGAAAACAAAGGTAATACCCACCTTACACAGTGGTTTTGAGGATCAAATGAGATAAATTATGTGAAAACACTTTGAAATTATTTCACAGATACCAGTTTTAGGAAATATGAAAGGTAAATAAAAAAAAGAAATTTCTAGTTAAGTCATTAGATACTTTTAAAGGAGGCTGTTTTTGTTTTCAATGTTTATATCAACAAAATCCATGGCTGTCTCAGAGGAAAAGCATTATTTAAAGAAGATACTCAGCACTTGGCACAGTGGCACTGACACCCCGAAAGCAAGCTAGATAGGGGAGCTTGCTGGCACTCTAAAAATCTACCTCTAGGGTTTGGCAAATAAAGCGGTAGAAGAGCTTCTAAACACAGAAAATAGATTAAAAACTCCAAGGTCCATGTTCGTGGCTTTAAAGTAACGGTGCAGATTATTGCTTGTGTCAGGAAGGCTGACGCAGGATCAGGGTTTTAGAACCAGAAGGAACTTACGATATCAACCTCTAGTTCACAGATGAGGAAACTGAGAACTTGACATGGCAGATGACTCATCCAAGATCACATTAGCAATTGTGGGACTCAACCACCATACATCTAGCACTTTTCCACTACAAGTTTGACTAATGGCAGACTCCTAAAACCTAGGAGCCCTCATCAATAATGTATCTGTGTAGAGTCAGTTCAACTTTCCCATAATCCACTTGAACTTATTGTTCAGAAGGCATTTTGACCGTGGCCCGGGGGTAGGGTGAATCACATCCTGGTTTGCCCAGGACAATCCCCATTTATGCCTGTTGTCCCAGCATAATTATTAATAGTGCTCCCTTGCCTCTCACAGTGTCTGGATTTGGATGGAAACTTATAAAGCACTCTTGTGCTTTTCTGGGAGGAATTGGGAGACCCAGGGTAGAGCTACTCCCTGAGAGTTTGGAACGAAGAGAAATGTGATAACAGTCTTCAAATATTTACAGGTCTGTCCTCTGTTAATAAAATCAGACCATCCTGTGGCTACAAGGATTAGAACATGGACCACCACGTGGAAACCACAGCAGTGAAATTCTTCTTCAGCATAAAGTAGTGTACTTTCAATGGCCTCCAAAGCCAGCCTGTCTGGGTTCAAGTCCTGGTTCTGCCATTTACTAGCTCTGTGGCCTTAAGCAGGCTGCCTAAAGTTTTTGTGCTTCAGTTTGTTCTGTAAAATAATAATAAAGAGATCCAGGCACATAGGAAGTGCTCCATAAACGTTTGTCCCTACTATTACTGACTGTTACTGGGCAGGAAGTGGACATTCCCAGAGTAGAGGTTCTGACATGTGGACTAGAAAAGGATTGTGGGGATTGATCCTGGAGAGGACAGTCAGCACTGGCTAAGCTGATGTTGGAGATGCCATCCCAACTGGGTGAACTTGTCTGCTCACTGCCTGAGGCCCCAGACAGGGCTGCACTGTGGCCTGAGCAACCTGGAAGAGGACCTCGTTCAGGACGCTCAGGGCTGGGAAGGTACAGCCATTACCACTGCATGTCACAGTAGAGTGTAGAGAGTTAGAGCATGGGGCTATCAGACAGTCTGCTTTGAATCCTGGCTCAACCACATTCTAGCTGGGGACTCTGGACAAGTTACTTAACCTCTCTGAGCTTCAACTTACTACACTATAAAATGGGATAACAATAGTGCCAATCTCATAGAGGAGTGACTGCATAGAGCAGGGCTGGGCAAGATGTCCACCGTGGTCTACCAGCAGACCACCAAGCAATTTGGGGGTGACTGCCTGAATAATAAACAGCTAGTGAACTGTGACACTTGGAGAAGTAGCCTCTGTCCTGAAAAAGTCTGCCCAGGCCTGGCACAGCGCAGGTGCCTGATAAATACTGTTACCGTAATAATGCATTGATCACTGAAGCGTGCAGCCAGAGAGCACCTGAACGAGGTGGGAACCGAAGTCAGGAGGGGGAGGAGCCTGCTCAGTCTCAGCCCAGTAAGCGTCGTTCTCTCTTCTCTCTTCCCTGCCGAGGACTGCAGTGCCGCTGGGGCAGACTGAGTCACCCATCCTTTGAACCCCAGGGCAAGGCTGATCAGCTGGGGCTCAGGCAGCAGGGATGGGAGGGCCAGAGTGTGGCAGGCAGAGCTGAGGGCAACCTGACAGGACAAGCAGGTATGAGTTAGGGTGTGAGGCCACGAGCTCAGAGGTGGGCAGAGATGAGATGGGAGCAAGAGTCATTTTATTAAAACACACATCAGATGGTGTCAGCTGGGTAAAACCCTATTAAACTAGAGTCACACACGTTTTTGGCCCAAACTTCCAGGGAAAAAAGTCTTTTAATTTTTTAATTCAAATTTTTATTTGTTTATAGTTAGGTACTTGTTTTTTGTATTAATAGAACTTTTAACATTTATTTTTTTAACATATGGTACAAAAAATTTTATGTAACAAATAATTACAAAATATAAGAAAAGGTACAAGGTACAAGAAATTTTATGTATAAAATTCTTTTATATAAAAAACCCTGATTATTGTATTCCAAGGTATTATTTTGCATACAGATATCATTATTGACATCTAGAGTTACACTTTTAACTCATAAGCATAAATAAAAGAATTAAAAACATTTATATAGATATGGAATTAGTACTACCTAAGTATAATGTGCATCCTTATTTTCCCCTCATAAATTTGGGCAAAAAGTGCGCATTCTACACGGCAAAATATGGTAAGTCCTCCCAGAGCACCTGGCCCTTGCTTACATTTCTGACTTCACCCTTTGCCTCTCCCCAACCACCACACTCTCCCTCTGTCTTTTCCTGGGACTTGTCCAGCTTGTTCTCACCCCGGGCCTCTGCATTTGACATCACTTAGCCTGATGCACACTTCTCAGACATTCACGTCTGGCTCCTTGTCATTCATATCTCAATTCTCATAAAGTTTCCTTGACAGCTGTGTTTCAAGTAGTATCCCCGTGATTCTCATCCCCTAATCCTGTCAGCCTTTTTCATAGCCCTTATCACCACATAATTCTTTATCTAAGTAATTAATCTAAGTATTAATTAATTATGAATTAAGTTATCTAAGCAGTTATTTATTTGGTTGCTTACTATCTGTTTCTCCCCTTTAGAACATAATTCCACAGAGAAAGGGACCTTGTCTTAAGCCACAATAGTGAGCACTTAACAAATATCTGGGGGGTGAACTGAGGAAGCAAGAGCAGGTTGCAGAGGAGTGAGGAGGTTTGCGGGTGACTGCCTTGGAGAAGTAGGTTCAACTTCATGGGTCAGTGGAGCCCAGTGTCTGGGTGGGTGTGGCTGTAGCCACTTCAGAGACGCGAGGCAGGATACACGGCCTGCCCCGGAGAGGAAGGACAGGGACAGAGCAGCTGAAGTGCACGGTCTCCATCTTCTCAGCACAGCAGGGAGCTGCGGCACCCTGGCTAGCACGGAGCCCACGTTAATACTGTACACACCCGTGGCAGGAGCAGCCCCGCACTCAGTAACTCTTCTCTGGGCTTGGTACTTCAGACAATTAGCATCTAGCAGACCAGGGGTGTGAGTCGGCGGAACTTTCTTTGACTAGTACTGAAGAGAATCTAGCACCGAGTCCTACAGAGATGGGGCTTATAAGAAATTCCTGGTTACAGTTCTAAAGACTGTCAATGTTTAGCTGCTCTAAAACGGGCGAGAAACCACAGGAGGAAAATCTCTGTATGGAATTACAACCATCTGCATAGCCAAACAGTTAATCTGAGCGTCCTGAAATAGGGCAAGCAGACGTGTGAGATTCTGATAAGTGTTTCTATCTTCGTGTCCTGTCTGATTTCTAGCTCTCTCCAGCGGCAAACCCAGATAAAGCAAACCAGCTCTCCCTCTGAGGGGAATAGGAGGGCTGCTTCGCCCAGAAGCCTCTGCACTGGAGAACCAGCAACAAAACAAAAAAAGAATGTGGTCCCTGCTAAGAATCTTTGGCATTTATCAGCCTACTAGCTTGATTCTGGGAGATTTTTCCAGAAAGTATTTGGAAGGGGATACCCTGGATCTATGAGAACACTGATACAACTGTTTTAACAAGCACTGGTGAAAGTTTATAGCCCCCTAATTACTCAGATATCACTTCTAGGAAGAACACCACTGCTGTACAAATTAATTTTTAAATTTTAATGTCAGTAGGGGATTGGGCAGTAGAGAAGTTAGACAGACTGAAACGAGAACAAAAAGCACTTCTCCATAAACCTGCCCTTTTCAGTAGCCTCCTTTCCCCAAAATTAAGGTCAGGAGTGAAAAGAAGGGTGGAGGAAGTAGGTCCTGGGGACCACTGAGGGGACCAAGGCCACAGATGAGGCTTTGTGAAGGTCGCAGTCTAGCAAATGTCCCTCTCCTGACCTGAATTCAGGAGCAAATGCCTCCAGTTTACAAGAGTTCAACCGCCACCAAAACCCCCGAGGAGTTGAGAAGGGGAACATTTGTAAAGGGTTGGCTTGGCCAAGAGGGAACTAATAAAACAGTTTCCCCTTCAAAGCACTTGGCTAATGTTTCCATTTCAACTTTCAACTAAGGCAGCCATTAAGAGCCCTCATTTTAACAGGCCAGAGAGAAAGATTACAGAAAACGTGGGAACAAAACTCAGGAATTCATGTTCCTCCCCAGTCTTAAATAGCTTCCAGGGGACAAAGGCAGAGGACCTGTGGCCTCCGGGGAGAAGCAGTGAGCTCGACACTAGTTTTGTCTTTTTCGGGATTTTATCTGTGAAGTACCCCAAACTCACTGGCATACCCGAGATATCATGGAAAAGCAAATTGCAAATGCAAATGGGCACGGTAGTAAGAAAACGCATGTAGGTTTTTCTTTTTCCTCTTTTCCACCACTGAGCTCCTCTGTTTCGGTTTGAGCTCAGCAGCACAAGTGCCTTGGATAATCTAGAAATTGCTTCCATATGTGGGCACAGGAAAGCATGTGCTCATTGGCTGCCTGAGAAAGCAGCTCCGGGCAGCCTCTCCTCCCTGCCAGCACACATTTCTCAGGCTGAAGAGAGCCACAGGGTGTTTGAGCTGAAGGAGGAGGTCGGAGAGCATCTCCCACCTCCCCAGTTAGCGGATGAGGAAACTGAGGCCCAAGGTCACACAGTGACAGAGCTGGTGCTAGAACCCGGGACTCCCTGCCTTTCTTATTTTGAATGCTCTTTGGCATTTAGATTTGGCCTTATCCAAGAGTGTTCTTTATTTTAAATAGGTGTAAATAATGAAGCAAATTATTAAACACAGATAGATTTGGCTAGGTGAGGCCCCTAACGACACAGCCAAGGCCCCAAGGCCCATGTCCAGGCCCTGGAACCAAGGGCTACCTGTTCCTTGTGGCTGCGACGTGACCTTCTGAAGGGTATGCATTATCTTCAGTTCCAGTCGTTCCCAGCTATTTTCTCTGGGGTCGGCCATGTAAAACTTGAACAATGTCCAAAATGCACAGCAATCATCTTGAGGTTAAATGTGTCCACTTTTAGGGATGTCTCCTTAGTACACGTTTGACAAGACATTCTCCTTTGGCAGGAAATCATCCTATTTGAGTATTTTTCTCTATTGTCTTTCCCTCTCCTCTCTGCAAACCCCTGCTTCCCTGCCTACTCTGCCCTCCCCAAACCTCCCCCCACAGAACTGCCTGAAAGAAGGACCTGTAGTTAATTTAGTGTAGCAGCAGGATGGCAAGTTGGGGTCCATACCGACAGCCTAGGTACTAAAGGCCAGCACTTGGGACCAGACGCTTGGAGGAAACCCAGCTCGGGAGCAAAGGGGCTCCTTTCACTCTGCACTGGGACCCACGCCAGGTCTCAATGGCCCCAGACCTCTTCTCGGCCTTAATGCCCTGTTAGTGTGACAGGGTTGGTCCAGAACTTGAAACAAAGATTCTATTTAGGATCCAACAGAGAGTGCTGCAAGCACCCTCCTCTCTACAGAAATCTCTGAACCCAAAACTGGGGTGACTTAAGCCTGAATCACATCATCTTGAACTGCATGACCCGGGCGGGTGAACAGAGCAGCCCCAGATGCCCGGTGGTGCAAAGCCAGAGCGCGCTGTCATGCTCCCTGCTCGGCCAGCGCCAGCTTGCCCCACACCACTTGGACTTCTCAACTCCAAGCAAAGAGCCAGAGCGACTTGTCCCGAGGCCCACTTACAAGTCAAACAAGACAAACCTCAACTTTTTAAAGGCTTGCTTTGCAGAGGACCTGAAGCCGAGATGGGGTTAACAGTTCTGCTATATAACCTGAGCTTCGTTGGGTCTTTCTTTTGTCTTGTCCCTTCTGATGCTACATTATGAATCAAATGTGTGCCCTTCAAAAAATGTTTTATTAATACTACCAGAGGTAATTAGGATTCTTACTAGTCTAGTTGCAAGGATTAATTAGGTAACATGGTCTTTCAATAAGTATTTATTGAATACCTGTATGTGAGACAGAGAACTAGGGGTGTAACACCGAGCATAACCTTATAACATGGCTCCTTCTTTTAGGGAACTCAGAGGACCTCAGGTTCCCTATGTCATTCTGTTTATGCTTCCATTTCGCTATAAACCATATTGGATGGTAATTATTACACACTCATTCAACTATGAGCACCCTTGCACTAGGAGCAGGGACTGTGTCTTGTTTGAGGCAGGACCATAAACAGGGACACTCACATGTTTTCTGTATGAGCAAAACCAGAACTCAGGTCTCCTACTCCAGCTGTCAGCCACCACTTCTCCCTTCCTTCATCCTCCATCACCATTATGCCCCCGCCAACTTTTAGTGACTGCAAGAGAGTGGAGAAACCTCTTCTAGGACCATGAACCCTGTGTTGCCGGCTCTCCTTCTGCAGAAATCCACCAGAGCTACAGTGAGACTGGTTGCTCCGTGCCTGATACACTTCTGTTTAAATCAGTCTTTTTCAAACTGCAAGCTGCTGCCTATTTTCTGGCAGTCAGATCGGTTTAGTGAATTGCAATCACTTTAAAAAATATATAATAGAAAATGTATTGTATTTAGTAAAGATGAGAATTGTTTCATAAAACTTTTGTTTCTATTATCTATCTATCTATACTGGATCTCAATGAAAAATGTATTTCTTACTGTAGGTCACGGTTAAAAAGGTTTCAAAACACTGCTTTAGACAACGCTTCCTTATATGGTGTACTCACTGCTCACAGAGAGTCCTTCTCAAATATTGCCCAGACGGTGTCTCCCCTTCACATCTATCATTCAAGTGTAGGAAAAGGGCTCCACTCCAAGCAGCCTTGTTTAACTCTAAATTGCTTGTAGCTTCTTAAATTTAAATTCTCTCTCTTCAAACCATTTTGACACTGGGAAGAACTGAAGGTCCCCACCATCCTCTGTCCTCCCAGACCCCGGAATCTACACGGTGCAAGTCTCCTCTGCACAGGACCAAGCTTATTCGTACAGTCCTACCCTGTGTTCTTTCAAAGGACCTCATGAGAAAAAAAGGAGGAACTCAGTGTGTTGACTTATGCAACAGGGTTAGTTACAGCACACCCTGCCCTCTAGTTCCTCCAAGCCAGCAGGCCACAACTGGCTTTGTGAGAGTTCATAAGTTTACATTTGCAGTTGATGCTTGCTTGCAGCAGGGCCCTCTGTACTCCTTGACCACGCGGAGGAAGCTGGAAGTCACTTTCTACACGATCCAGGTGTATGGAAGGTGAGGAGCAGCGATGAGTCAGGAGCCCGCCGTGCCAAGGAGGTACCACAGGAGGCTGGCTGACACTGGCACAGCACTCAGAGACAGGATGCGCCACCCAAACTCATTCTAATCTAGCACAAGGCAGGGAGACCCCAGACACAGGATCAGACACTTCTAAATTTGAATCCTAGCTCTGCCTCTGGTTTCTCACTTAATTCTAGAAGGGTTCCGGGTCACATCAGGAAAACAAAGAGATCCTGTTGCCCTCAACCAAGAACAATAACTTGTGGGTTTGAGGTTGGAAAGGCCCGGTGGGGCCGATGAGCAGCGCACGGCCCTGAAAACCTTCCCCGGTCAGATCTGGGCTTAGGCACGCAGTTGGCTTGGTCTCACCTTCTGCTTTCCCAAGAACGTTTGTATCTTCTCTTTCCCTGGGCTTGAAAAGATGGCCAGACTTCTGGCAGAGATCACCCTGCGGGTGGACAGTGCGGTGGGGCCTGAATGGCAGAAAGGAATAAAGCGACCCAACCCCTTGGGGGCCCACAAAGGAGGATGCTTGTGGGTCTGCTGGCCAAGGTCTCTGCAGGGGTTGTGGAGGATGGCCCTTACACTTCTTCTCCGCCCTCACCGTTTCAATTCCGGCCACACGCTCTTGCTGCGGGCGGGACCACGCCCGACCGGCGCTGAAATCAGACCCAGCCGCTGGAGCCTTACGGCTCCCTTTGGGCCCATTCAGCTCTGGATGCCCGTGCAGCCCCAGGCCTCTGTCTTGATGTGACAGAGTTGAATTCTCCCTTCCTGCCCGTGGGGATCCCCCCTTATTCTGCAGGTACGAGGTTACCTGTAGCTGCCTTGTCAGCAGAAATGTCTGTGTTGACCCCAGATGAGTCCTGTGTTGGCCCCAGACACCGCAGTCCTGTCCAGGTGGCTGGTGAAGCAGAGCTCCCCACCGCAGGCTGCCTGGCCTCTTCCCGAGCAGGCTTAACCTTCTCCATCCCAGCTGTCCAGCAAGAGCCCTGCAGCTTGCAGGCCTCTCAGACCCCAAGGCCAAAATGGCCAGAGCGCGGCTGAGGCCTGGCTGCCAGACAATTACTCTCAGCAGTAGGGTTCTGAGAGACATTTTTCCTTATGGAAAGGAAATGACCATTTCCCTCTTCTCCCTCCCCGCCCGCACGGAAACACACTATAAATCGAGTTAGTTTGACTTCACCTCCAAAACAAGTGACCTGAGCAGAGGGTACTGGGGTGGGTATCCGCGCTCCCATCCAGGACAGACTGCGAACCGGCCCGGCGGCCGCCCCGGGAGCCTGCGTGGGCTTGTCCTCACCGGGGCTCCCTGTGCAGGCCTGGAGGGGGTGCCAGCCACGTCTCCCGTCCTTAAGGCAATGTCCACCTGCTCCCACCCAGTAAACCAACGGACCGTTCTAGATTTCACCTGTAATTTAGTAAGAAGAGCATCTGTAGAATATTTTATGCATCTCGAGCAGGGGAAAGAGAACCGGAACCCAGCAGGCCTGGACCCTTCTCTCAGCTCTGTTGCCAGGCAGCCACTGGCCTTGGAAAAGTCACCTAACTTCTCTGGATTCTGTTTCTTCGCCTGTGAAATGGAGGTCAGGCAAAATTATCCCCATTTTCATTTTGCTTCCCAGCTCTAATGTTCTGGGATTTTATAAAAGGTTCCACATGTCACAGTTGAGTGTTAGAGTCTTTCCCCACTGGCTGAACATAACTTAACATTACTCATTTATTCTTGAGGACCGAATGTGATACCAGTCACCGATACCAGCCTTAGTCATGTGGCGTTTGTGACACTCTAGGAAGATTTTCTTCCTTAACAGAGACCGCTGGAGCCTTAGGGGGTCATTTAGAATGCAGGTCAGTGATGGGTGTCAGGGGTTGAGGTGGGTGATCTGATACAGCGAGCAGGCCCTTTTGTGGGTCTGTCCTTCTCACAGTGGGTTGGTGACCTGAACTCAGGAGCACCCGAGAAACAGAGGAACAGAAAGCCTAGGTTACTTCTGAGAACACTATCAGTGGTCAGCTATCTCCATGTAGGAAGCTGGGGCCACCTCGGCTCTTTACAATGGAATGGCCCTCAGTGGACAGGTAGGGGTGCATCGGGGTTCACGCAGACTGGGCCCTGCAGCCATGTGGCCTGGACCGACTCCCGACTCTGTCGTGTGAGCTGCATGAACTTAGGCAAGCTGATTAACCCACATTCCTCATTCGTAATGTGCCTTCCTCATAGGGTTGTTATGTGGGTCCAGTGCGTTAATTTAGAGCATTGAGAACATTACCTGGTACACAGTAAGCAATATCTATGTTAGATGATACTATTATTATTATTACTTGTCCAAAAATGATTATTGAAGTCTGAGGAGGAATACTTCACTCCTACTTGTGTGAGTAAGAGCAGAGCAGGCAGCCTCTCGTTTCTGCCTCCTGAGTCCTCTCTGCAGGCAAACCACAGCTGAGTCCGGCTCACCAAGCTTCCCTGCAACCTCACTCGGCCCCCAGCAGAGCAAGTCTGGGCCCCCCGTCCCTTCCCTCCCGGCCTCCCCACCCACTGCTGGGGCTTCTCCCTGCAGCCCGGGACCCAGCAGGCCTGGACCCTTCTCTCAGCTCTGTTGCCAAGCAGCCACTGGCCAAGCAGCCACCTGTTCTCCCTGTTGTCACTGCTGACCTCTGCACTCTCACCACCACCAGGAACCTCCTTCTTTTGCCTCTCTCCCTGCGTGATTCTGGGTCCAGAGCTGAAGGGGCATACAAGGGAAGTTTCTACTAGGGCTCCATCCTCTCTTGGCCATCTGGGTTGGAACTCATTTTCTCCTTATCTACAAATGGGCTTTGGGTTCTCTTGAGCCCCAGTCCTAAGGTTCAGCTTCCTAAGAAGTTTGTGTAATTTCTCTGTAAAGCAGAGCGTTCACAGGGCCACTGCGCACCAGTGTGTTGGGCCAGGATCTTCCTATGCACAACTGGAGGCCCTGTAATGTTAGCACCAATCTCGAGAAGCAAGAGCAGTGCAGTTTCTTGGATGCCATCCAAAGTGGTCTGACACTGAACCTAAACAGCAATGTATTATTCCTCAGACCAGGAGTAAGACATATAAACAAGAGACTCAACCAGCAATGGTCAAACCACCAATCAAAGGTTACAGTAGAACACCCGGCAAAGCCCCACTGAGCCTTTTTGTCCATTCCCAGGAATCACCACCATCATAGTGAACATCCTCCAGAGCATGTACTTAGTCACCTGAATGTGGTGTTTCTGAGACTGTACACAGAGTGCTTTAGTGAGCAGTGACCTCTGCTTTTAAGAAGATATAAAGGCTGATGCACATAAAACTACAGCAATCCATGCATCCTCCCAGTGGAGTTTGGAGTTGGTACTTCCTGGCTATATCTGAAGTATGTGCCTAAGTATGTGCCTGTGTGTGCTAGGTGGTGAGGACAGGTGTTCAGGAGGTGACCATGTGTGCATTTATATAAAATAAGGGTGCATATAATGTGTGTGTGTGCATATAGTGAAGTAGTGTCATTTTTTACTGCATGTAAATAAAAATGATCTGCAGGCAGACCTGGACTTATCTGACTCAGAGCCCATTCCCATAGATAACATTACAAAGAAAATCTCAGGTAATAGTTAATGTTCTTTCTTCAGTAGGTATATAGTGAGATTCAAGTATAAATGAAAAAACTTAATGAGTTTTCTGAAATATAATTTAATATTTATATATTACACATAACACATAGACTAGCTAAATGAGAAATGTCAAAGACATACTTCTCTTATTCACTAAATACTTAGTAAAACAATGGACACAGTAACATTTGGGATTCATGAAATTTCTGACTGATAAGTTAAAATGTTAACAGTTACAATGTTTAGACAGTGCCTTACTTGGAGATGTTAATTCTGTCCTATTACAGGCACCATGGACATTCTAGCCTCAATCTTCTCCCTATTCCTACAGATTGCTATATTTTCGCAGTGTGTTATTATTGTCAAGGTCATATGACCACTTGGCAACAAAGCTGGGATCAGAATACAAGTGTTGAACTTCCAGCCCATTGCACTTTTCACTTTACCACCCTACCTTTAGCATAGGATTCAGTGCAAAGGATAAAGCAAAGGAGCTAGTTGGTATCAGATCTTAACCTGAAAGTGACTTAATTTCAAGCATCTACACTATCTCTGAAAGTGGATGGCCATCCAAAACCAGGGGCAGAGTGAAATTGAAGGTAGGGCAGAGAGGACATATGCCCTCGGGTATCAGCAGTCTATAGAGGCCCCAAGAAGATATGAGTATTTGGAAATGTCAATGCCAAAACTATAGGGAGCAGCAAGAGGAAAGGTCCCAATTCCCCCCTGGGCACCGTTTCCCCTCACTATGCCACCAAGGCTACAATCGAATGCAGCTCCCTGTCAGGGTTAGCTCCACCTCAGACACTACCTGGACCACGAGCCAACCTCAAGACTCTGTCTAATTGGGGCCACTAGATTTCTGGCCTTGAGAATAACCTGTGTTTTCAAGTGGTGGAGAGTTCAGTGTTCCTCAAGACTGAGCCACACGTGGGGTTTAGAGACTTCCTGTTCTCATCAGATCCCATCTTATGGTACTGAAGTCTCTGTTAGGGCTGACTGTGAGAACTACATGAACAAGGCTGTGTTCTGTTAACTCACACCAGCTCCTAGGACCTTTGGGTTCTGCACAAGAACACACGCTGAGGAACTCTGCCTACATCTGTCGGAACTTCAGCCTCAGTCTCATTGGGAGCCTGTATCTTCTCCCCAGTCCAGCGTGGCTCCCTCTAGTCAGACATGTCAGTTTGCCTGCCTGGCCTGTGACATTTTCCCAGCACGGAGGGTTCTTGGCTTGTTTCAGCCCTAACAGTCAGAATGTACAAACTTATCTTTCAGGGGATACTGATATCTGGACAATTCAGCCTCATTTACGAGACCAAACTCTTAGAGGATGCAATTCTCCTGTATTCTTTTTTGAACAGGATTTCCCTTTATGAAACTTCCTAGCCTTTAAAACACTAAATTAAAAATCTATTAATGCTTTCGTGTGGCAGATATCAAGGACTCAAAGGGTTTCATAATTTTCAGTTCTGACCTCTGCTGCCCAGACACAATCTTTTTGCCATCTGTGTCAGGTTAGTTACAAAGCACTGTTATTATTCCGGGCTACACAATGTTGGCCTGACCTACCCAAGTACAAGAAATTTTGCTGATTGATTTGGTTATTCTGTTCCTATGAACGAATCCAGTTGTACAGCTGTTTCTGATTAGCCAATGTACTGCTGGAGTTATATACAAATAATTTCATAATGAACTCAGCAACTATAAGGACAGGAGAAATGGAATCTAGTCTTACCTCCCAGAAAAAGCAAGCAAGAGCCACAAGGACAGGGGCTTCCAACAACGCTCCAGGTTTAAATTCCTATCTGCTGTGATTCACTTTTTCCTCTTGATGGAACTCAGCATAACTTATAACTAACGCTCTCAGAGAACCTTTGTCTTCAGACTTGCAGATTCAAGCGGGAAACCCAGCTAACTTTGCAAACTTAAAAGATCCTTTAAAATTTCCCATCCTTGTATTTTTTTAAGTTTGTGTTTTTCCTATTTAAACATTTATATTTCCTGAGACCATTTCTTAAATAATATACTTTTAGAAGGAAAAAATTAGGACTGAAAGGTCTCTATGTACTTTGTAATAAATAGAAATCAAGTGTTTTGTTTCATTCCAATACAGAATGATTAAGCTCCGTGAGCTTAATTAGGTTCAAGTTTTTCTTTCCCTGTTCTAGAAGACAAATCATATGCACATTAGAAAATAAGGGAAAGACAGGGCATGAATAATTAAAATAAATGATTTTTTAAAAGAGCTAGATAGTGACAAGTGTTACCTAAAGAAATAATTTGAAACAAAACAGGACAAAGAGATTAGAAAGTTTATACTTCTAAAATGAATTATGGTGGCAAGGATGTGGGTAAACAGATATTTTCAAATCGTGTTAGTAGACCTGAGAATTACCACAACTTTTGTAAAGTAATACCCTTTGGGGACTCTGATAGACAGAAATAAAAGCTTCTGTATGTCAGCATGGTCAAACTCACAAGGATGTTTAGAGAAAAACTATTGTGGTAGTACAAAACTTGAACAATCTAATTAATTAAGCAGCTGATATAAATGAGTCTTTTCCATTTGAAGAGGATGTCTATTATGTTTTGTTATGTTAAAAAAAATCTTATGGATATCAAAAAGGTATCTACACCCCGATGTTCACTGCAGCGTTACTCACAGTAGCGAAGATGTGGAAACAACCCACGGGCCCGCCAGCGGATGAACGGATAAGCAAGATGTGGTGCACACACGGCCAGAGACAAAACCCTGCCCTGTGACACCATGGATGGGTCTCGAGGGTATTATGCTAAGTGAAATAAATCAGACAGCAAAAGATAAATACTCTTTGATCTCACTTATACACGGAATCTAAAAAAGCTCAAGTCATAGAAACAGAGCGAAGAAGGGTGGTTACCGGGGGCTGGGGCGTCGGGGAGCTGGGGAGATGCTGGTCAGAGGGTCCAAACTTGCAGGTAGAAGATGAGTAAGTTCTGGGGATCTAAGGCACAGCACTGTGATTATCGTCCACGATACTGTGTTCTATTATATATTTGAAAGTGGCTAAAAGGCTGGATCTTAAATGTTCTCATCACAAAAAGGAAATGGTGATTAGATGACACGATGGAGGTGCTAGATGTACGCCTATCAAATCAGCACATTGCACACCTTAAACTTACACAATGTTATATGTCAGTTATACCTCAATAAAAAATCTTGTAGCTTGGGTGCTATATTTCTATTTTTAATACAAAATCTATAAATGTGCATATGTATTTTTATATAATTACATAAGCAAAGAGAAAGTTGAGGAAGTGATAATGTGATTACCGCCAAAGGTTAGAATTTGAGAGAGGAGAAAAATTACTAACTTTTCTTTACATACTTTTTGGTTTTTCTTCTCATTTACAGCAAACATATACTTTTGTCATCCAAACAAAATAAGAGCACAATTTAATTTTTAAAAAGTACAGAGTCACATTTTTAGCAAAACAAGGAAGCAGAGACTGGACTACAAAGACTGAGCACCTGGCCTGGCGGTTAACAAAAACATCTTTCTAGCTCTAAGAGACATGTTTTCCATCATAGCAAAGTAGAGATGATGTATACAAAAATTCTATACAGAAAGGAATTTTATGGTTAAAATAATACCACAATACCCCTTATACAGTCCTTTAACCAGCTGAGATGTTTTTTCCTTGTACCAGTTCCTCATCAAAAAGGGGAATGAAGGAGGGAAGGATTGTGATGTTTAATTAATAAGGTTCTAGCTCCAACATCTTGTAAAATACCACTCAAGTAAGCCCCATTTTTAAAAATTTTCCCTCTATTAAGCTTATTTCCAGCAAAAGCAACATTCAAATGTGGTTTTTTGTTTGTTTGTTTATCTGTTTTTTTTAACACAGCTAAAATGCTAGGGGAAAGAACAGTGTGGAACTTTACAAAACCTGAGATTATTTAACCTGACTCTGGGTTATTTCATAAACCATGCATGGCAATTAAATTCTGGCTGTAATAGATAAGAGCAGGCATTACTTAAGTAAATTGCTTTACAACTTTTAAAAAGGTTTTAAAAGGACTTCAACTATTTTCCCATTTTCTAGGCCCTTAATAATCGAATTAGAAATTTCAGTGCCATATGAAAATTTGTCTTAGTGTCCCTCAGCCTGCCTTCTGGGACCTGGGAAAGATAACTGGGTTAGTCTCCTCCCCACTCACTTCTCTCTTCATCCATCACCATGGTCCTTCCTGGAAGTCCCTCCCCCAGCACTCACAGCACATTTTTTTCTATCTCAGGAAGATCTGACTGTCTCCACTATTTAAATAGCCATCTCCATAACACAAGACCATTGTGGTTAAAACATTGATCTCACTGCTTACATTTTCATAAAACAAACAAACAAATAAAAAAACAGCTACAGTACATGTTTTCTCAAGATCTTCTCCAAGGTCTGAATGTTCTCTGCTTTCAAAAATCTATTCTGCTGGGTGGGGCTGGGGGAGTCTTAGGGTTTCCTGAAATATTATTTGATAACATGTTCAACATTTCAACATTACATCACTCTAAGATGTGGACAGATTTCTCTCAGTCCCTCGGGCCTAAATTCTTTAGTCAACAGATAAAATCTCCAGCATATGTCTACAGAAAAATGCTTGGGAGGTTAAGAAATAGGCTGGGGAGACACACAAGTTGTAGAAAAGCAAGAAATTCAACCAACTGCCCTATGGTTTATGTATGCCAATGAAATGACCACATTTATTCTGTCGCTGAATTGGTTGGTTGTTTCACTTGACTCAATGGATTGATTGTTTGGGTATCATCAGCAAGAGCTAACAGGTGAGCTAATGGTCATTGAAATGGCAGTGCAAACTCTAATGGGTGACAGTGGACAATCAATAATGCACCAGTCTCTCATACTAACATACACACACACACACACACACACACACACACACACGGGCAGTCTGAAAAAACCCAGCCATAAATGCCTCTATTTTTCATATTACATGGCTGTATATGTATTAATATTGCATATATAATATATATAGGAGAATGCTCTATAGCTGTTAAGAATACAGTAGCAGTATCTCCAAGAAATACTAAAAAAAAGTAAAACAAGCAAAATGCAAACAATATCTATATAATATTGTCTCAAATATGTGTGATGGGGTGGGGTGGAGGAGGGAGAGTAGGAGAATGTAACCTATTGTGTTCAGCTGTTATAATAAGGTTAAGGGGTACACATTACATATACTATTTAAAGCAATCAAATATTGCTTATAAGAGAGAAAGTATACATATAGTATTTAAAGAATTTAATATGTATTTAAATAATGTGAATATATATTTAAATAGGGTACATATTGCCTAGATAAGAAAGGTAGAAAATACAAGCATATAAAAATCAACCTTTATTTTAGGTTGTAAAGAAGTCCAGTGTCCCAGGAAACTATCTGGCTCCGAATTTTCCATTTTACTCACCATTTCCTTTCTCCTGCAGACACCTCTTACCTGAGAATTATTTATGCCCCCAATACAAAGGGGTGTGGCAGTTTGAGAGGAAGCTAGCTTGTGTCCTTTAATTTTGCTTAAACTTCTTTCTCAGGCCTTAGTCCCAAGGAAAGAATGGAGAATCCCAACCCTTATTTATGTGGACATGAACCAGATACAGGTCACTTCTCAGGTCCTACAATTTCTACCCTTTCCACAAGAACTCAAAATCCCATTCTTTAATTATTAAGATTATTATTATTGTTCAATTTTAAGATATAAAAATAAACAGTATATAAAGCTAATTATATATATGAATAAAAAGTTATATCATATTATATATATCAATCATGGTGAAGTACGGCTCTTAAGATGAAATTTGTTTCCTAGCATCTCCATAAACCAGATACTCTTCTGTAAAACATCAAGATTTATTCTGCCTTCATGAAAACTTTACTCATCTCAAATCTTACAACCAGGGTGGCAGAAGTAAACCATCATTCAACACATATTAATTGAGAACCTACTGTACAAGAACCTACTATTTTTGAGGGGATATAAAGATGATTTTTTTGTTGTTTATGCTTTGAGAGTTTATAAACTAATGAGGGAAAAGAAACACATACAAGTGATTCCAATACAGCAATACAGTGGATTCCAAGCCACAGGTGAGGCCCAAACAAACAGTTACAGGAATTTACTAGAAGAGGCAGGCAGGCAAGAGGCAGGCAGGCATCAGGTCATGGAGAAGAGAATATTTTGGCTCTTCTTAAGAAGCTTAGGGAGCTCCCTGATGGTGTAGTGGCTTAAGGCTTCAGCCCTGGCGCTGTCAACGCTGCAACCTTGGTTCAATTCCCAGCCAGGGAGCTACCCACATACAAAAAAAAAAAATAGAAGCTTGTTTTTACAATGTGAACCACGTTGATCGAAGCTACTAAAGTGAAATCTGTAGATGACTGTATCTTGTTTATTTTAGCTATATTCTCCTTTTATTGAGTATTAGCAAAGTCTATAATTTTTCTTCTCATCAAGTATATGTGGCCAATCTGAAGAATCTATGGCAGGCCTAGGCAGACTTTTTCAGGGCAAGGATTGCTTCTCCAAGTGTTGCGGTCCACTAGCTATTTATTTTATTATTCAGAAGGTCACCCCAAAATTGCTTTGCAGATTCAACATCAAGTGAAGAGAAGTGGCAGTGTGGAGAGAAGAAATGGCAATGCAAAGGCAGAGGGGAATGGAGAAGAGCTCACTACCTGAAAAGCAGTATACAATACCGCTGACGTTCAACAGTGAGGGTTGTAAGTGCAGCGTTTGGAATGAGACTGCCCCAGGTTTGAATACTAACTGTGTGGCCTTGGGCCGGGGACCTAGATTCTCTGAGCCTCAGGTTCCACAGATATGAGCAGAACCTTGTACCTGACAGGATTGTGTGACTACTAAATGAGTCAATTAAATGACATGCAGTAAGTGGTGATGTTAAAAACTGAAAGGAAAGTGGGAGTTCCCTGGTGCTGTAGTGGCTAGGCTTCTGCACTCTCAATGCCACAGCCACAGCCTGGGTTCGATTCCCAGCCAGGGAACCACCACCCACCCCCACCCCCAAAAAAAAGAAAGGAAAGAGGGAGGGAGAGTGGAAGAAAAGAAAGAAGGGAGGAAAGGGAGATCCCCAAAAGGTCAGAGCATAGAAAGTTTTGAAAATCCGATTCACTTACATCAATATAACTAAGAGATAAAAGAAAATTTAAAAAAAACTATTACACTGAAAAGATGGCTTATTAGGTGATAAAAAAATATATCCATAGAAAGGAATGCTAAAATGCTGTATTTCTATAACATCATAGCAACATATTTTTACAACATTAACCATGTTTACTGAAGCTTCGAAACTGATGAAAATTGTAGGTAATTGTGTCATCTGTTTATTTTAGCTATGTTCTTCTGTCATTGAATATTAGCAAAGTCAATTACTTATGACTAATCTGAAGACTGTAATAGTGAGCATGCTTCTCAGGAATCAAAGTTCCCTGACTCCTGGCCACAAGAGCACACAAAAAAGCAGTGGTACTCCCACCCCATGGGCTTCGGCGCTATACCTGCGACCAAAGCAGTTTGACCTGGGACAGGCAGTCACACTGGTCAGTCCACATTGACCATGGCCACTGTGTGACTGCCACTGTATATTACCCTGGCACTTCCTGGTGCCAAAGGGCCAGGAAAGTAGCACATCTTTGGTTTCCTGCTCTTCATCTGTCCTGATAATCTCAGCAGAGTAGGCTCCACCAGTAAGCAGATGCCACAGGCTGGTCGCCCCCCCAAACTGGGATTCTTTTCTGTGAGGCTCCCCCTTCCTGGCTGAAGACTCCCAATACACTTCAGAGATATAAGGGATTATTAAATGTTAATTTATATAAAAAGCAGTTTCTATGTTTAGGCTCTTTGTATTTGCATATGGAAAGAGGAATATCAACAGTGTTTTGTAAAAACTAATACTGATAATTAACAGCCCACAAATACCTAGTAGCAGCACTGTCCTGGATAATCTGCTAAATGATCCACAGTCATGAATTCATCCCACCCTCATAACGATGACATAGAGGTAGTTAATCAGATTTTAAAGGTAACAAATCAGAGGTGGCAGAACATTTAAAAGAGAGAGCTGGGACTGGAAGCAAGATCTGTCTGAACTGCTGGACCATGCTTTAACCTTTAGGGAACTCTGCATGTGGTAGCACCTCAGCATCACGGGGGTGGGGAGGGGGGCTTTCAAAACGAGATTCCTGGGCCAAACCCCAGAGCTACAGAATCAGGCCTGTATAAGCTTCTAGTCACGCCTGTGGCTAAGGACCAGCATACTTCAACACGAGTTATAAAGCGTGTTGGGGAGAATAGCATTACTCAACTAACTGAAGGCATTCTGGGGGCTTTGGTGAGCCTAGAGTTTTTATTATTCCAAAGCATACAAGAGACAGAGTTAATTATTTTGGCCTGTCCATAATCCCTACAGGTGAGAAACAATGACAAATGTGGGACTGAGCAATACAGTGAGGCCGAATGAGGAAGTGATCACTTGTCACAGGGAGGTGAGACCGGAACTGTTTCTCAATCTGAGCAGTAAAAGTGAAACATGACGTGCCTGTGCCTATTAATCTTCCTCTGTCTGGCATGTAGTAGACACTTAATAAATACTCGTTAAATGGACCAACAAATGAGTGAAGGACTGACTCCCTCCAGCTGGAAGTAATTTCACTCTCCTCTAAATTCGTCTGTACCTTCCTTTCTCCTTCCTTCCCTCCTTTCCTACCTTCCTTCCTTCCTTCCTTCCTTCCTCCCTCCCTCCCTCCCTCCCTCCTTTCCTTCCTCCCTCCCTCCCTCCCTCCCTTCCTTCCCCTTATTTACTACATTCTGCTTTGCATTCCTGTTGTTTGGAACCAAGTCTCATTTCTACCAGAGAGTAAGTGACCAAGGGCAAACCCCATCTCCTTCTGAGCTAAATCTTCCCCAAATCCTCCCCTCTATCCCCAGCACAGAGCACAGCAGTGACCCACAGCAGGGACCCTCAGAGTTGAATGACTGTCTGACTTGATGGCAACTGTGACCTGACCCACGTGTGTGCGTCCACCTACCAAATCCTCCAGCACTGCGGTGTAACTGTGGCTTGCTGGCCCACAGTAGCAGAGAGGCCTCTGCATGGAAATCATTAGGAATTTGGTAGACCTCATTGGAGGGCAGGCTTCAGGAATACCATGGCTCTCAGAGACAGAATCCCAAATAACAGATGCTTAAGAGTAAAGGCATTATAGCAAAAGATTAAAGCACTTTAGTTCTGTTCCCGACGTGCATTGTAGACACCGTCTATGTTGCTAAAATTACAGCTACAGTTAACAACACCCTGAAATACCAAAGACAGTGACACAGATCCAGTAAGGAATACTTTCCACAGAAAGGGGCTCATCCCTGGCTAGAGCACCTCAGACAATAAATATAAATGGGAAGGGCACAGCACCTTGTCTTCATTGCCCCCATCCCACAATCTTAGCTCTTTATTGCCTTGTGTCTTGGTGCTACACACTGCATAGTGTCTGGGTGCCCCTCTAATGCCCTGTGCTGTGCTGCTTTTGGCTGTTTCACACCCCATCATCCCACCTGATCCTCACACCATGTGATGGAGAAAGAGCAAAGGTCATCAACCCCAATTCTTGGATGAGATAAGTGAGGCTTAAGTTGCATATGACTAAGGTACCAGAAAGTGATTGAACACAAAGTAAGACACTTTGTGAAGCGAAAAAACAAATGAAAGAAGGCATGCATCTCTCCAGCTGGAAGTAACCTCATTGTCTCTAGTCCCAGAATTTGATCTTACCTTGCTTACAAATGCCTTCGCTCTACATCACGCAAACCTAAAAGAGTTCATGTGCTTCTCGGGGAGCCAAAGTGATGGCAGAGGTTGGGTAGGTCCCAAGGAAAAAGAGGATGCCATTGAAATGTTTTAATAACATCTTCAGAGTTCAGTCTGCACACTTCCATTCAATGGATAATGAATGGGCTCCTAGAGGTGGACAGGGATTTGGTCCCTGAGAAACTCAGCCTTGTGGGGATGACAGGGAGGTAGAGATACACAGCAAAAGTAGACGGCAGTGCTTTAAGCATTGTAAAGAGGAATTAAGATGGAAAACGCTGAATGTCTATGTGGGGTTCTCTCACCTCAAGAAGTCAAAAGTTAATTTATAAAGAGAGAAAGAAAATTTCTTTAAGTTATTTTATCCATTACAGCATTTTTGAGAAGGAAAAATATACCAACCACTCAAAGGGAAGCTACAGTATTGTTTTGAAATTGCCTTTGGAAACTGGCAAAAACAAACAAACGAACAAAAACAACAACAAAACACCTAGGGCGGGTCCAGGGGCTCTGGGGCTGCATCGCCTACAGTCTGGGGTTACACGCAGCCAGCGATTGGGGGGGGGGGGGGCTAGGATCCAGTGACTACCCAGGGGACAATAGTGACACACAATTTTCAGAAAAAGAGACCGAGATCACCCAATCACTGCTGACAACCTGAGAGGCTTCCCGGAGAACTGAAAAAAGGCCAGGAGCCCGCAGCCCAGGAGGGAAGAGATCCCCAGGATTAAGCAGCACCCGAAGATTCAACCAGGTTGAGTTCCTCACACACCGACACGCCCTTTGTTAATCTCAAGTAGTTCAAAATCTAACCACCAGTTGAAAATTTGTGTCCCCTCTCCCCTGCCCCCTCCCCACTAGGTCATCTGGTTTCTCTTACACTTGCAACTTTCTCTAACTGGCCTTTTAAAGAGAAAAATACGCTACTAGAAAAAGGTAAGAGGACGAGATTGAAGTGAGGCTGTCCGGGAAGTCGAGGAGAGGCCCGGAGGAAAGCGCTGACCCGGACGGAAAGTGCCTCCCAGGCGCACGTCTGCCCCGGCTGCAGAGCGGGCGGCAGGCTGGGGCACCCGGCGGGAGGCTACTGGGCGAAGTCAAGCTGCGGGACGGGCACGATTCCTCCGCGAAGGAGGCGAGGCGGTTCCACGGCATGAACTAGCCCCGGGGACGTGTGAAAGTGCCCATCGGCCCGAACTGGGCGTGCAGACGCGTCCCCAACGCATCCCCACGAGCGAGAGGGTCCCGAGCCCCCCGGGCGGCCCCTGGAAAGCAGCCAGCCCGGGGGGCGCGCGCGTCCGGGGCCCCGCCGTCCGCCGCCCCGGCCCCCCGGCCCCGTCGGCCGGGCAGGCAGGGCGCGCCCCTCCGGAGGGCGGGAGCCCGCAGTCCGCAGCGGACGCAGCCCCGACGTCCCCGGCTGCCCCCGACCGCGTCTCCCGCCTGGCGCCCTCCCGGTGCCAAGGCGCGCTTCCGAGCCCAGTCGCTGCCAGGCGTCCCCGGCGGTCACGGGGGTCTCCATGGGCGCTGCCTTTAGACCCCAGTGGCGCTCGAGGAGGCGGTGGCCGTTCGTCCCTTACCGTGCAGCGGCTCCGGGCGGCTCCAGGGCCCCGCGGCGCGCCAGGCATTTTTTTCTGGGAAACTTCTCCCTGGTCCGCAGGGCTGAGCCGGCCCGGCAGGAAAAGCGCTCAGCGCCAGGAGGCTGCGACCATCCGGGAACTTCCCAGAGATGTAAACCCTCCCCCTCGGCTCCCGGTCGCCCCCGCACCCCACCCCACCCCGCCCCTGCGAGCCCGCCACATGCGGACGCGCCACGAGGCGGCTGCCGGCCTTTGGCCCTCTTCTCAGGGCGCCACGCCCGCCCAGCTTGGCTCTGAAGCTCAGCGCCCCGGAGCCTCGGGTCCCCCGCAGAGGAGCGTGGTGGGGGCAGTGGGGTGAGTAGGAGGCTGGGGCGTGTGTGTGTGTGTGTGTGTGTGTGTGTGTGTCCGTGTCCTCAACCCCTACGTAGGTAGTGAGGGGACACGGTGGCTTTTCCAGAAGAAAGGGTAACTGGGAGGGGTGTCCAAGCAAGGGCCCTTTCCCCTAAAGATTGCATCCTCTCCAGTTTCCCGCTACTGGGGCTCCCCTCTCACACCCCAAGGAAAATGCTTTTCCCATCTCCTTTTCCTATGTTTAGAAAAGAGACTCCTTCAATTTGAGACATCTCAAATTCAAATCCATTTTTTTTTTAAATAAAGAGTTTTAAAATGGAGTGGAACCCACTGTTAACCTAAAAATAAAAGACCGAAGAGGCAACACGCATTTATTTGAGATCCAAAAGAATAGCTATTTGGAAAGCACTGATTGAGCAGAAACCCAAATAGTGTTTTCATTAGGGGGTGAAGGCAAGGGGTTTTTATGAGCAAGGGAAGGGGAATAATTACCTGAGTAGAAGGAAGGAATTTCTATTGGTATTAATAAGTCAAGGAAAGAATTTCAATCGGTTTAAATAGTCTGTAATTCTTTAGCTATACGTGGTGGTGCTAATTCTAAAGAATGTCTTTAATTTTCAGTCTGGGAGTCAGAGTGTCTGCTTTCTTGTTAGCTTTGCAAACAGTTGTTTAGAATACCATGTTGGTTTGGCCCAGTCTAAAGGTTATTTTGCCCAATTTGAACATTCCAGAGATTTGAGGAATAAGGTGGGCAAGGCAGTTTTCTCTGGGGTGGCAGCTCTGACTTCATTTGGAAGTGGATCCATTCATATTATTTTTCACATTTCTCCCTTTTGATCAGGATCTTTCCTTTCAAGCATCTCTGATCAACCTTTGGAAAGTAACACTGATAAGTTATTGAAAGCATCGTTGGTTCTGCATTGGTGGGAAGGCTCACTCATGGTATGCCATGTCATATGTAGGGGGAAAGTTGTTTTCTTAGGCACCTTGGGCCACCGTTGAGCAAAAAGAATGCCAGAACACAGGAAGGCCTTACTGTTATGTTCTTTTAAGAACAAACATCTTCTGTAGTTTCTTGAGGTTTCTCATATGAAGTCTCATAAGCCTTAGTAATCATCTCAGAATCTTGAGCAGCCATTATCTGAGTGGTGTCTATTACATCAAACTATGCAAAACAAAAGTTTTATAACTTTTGTATAAAATTTGTATAATAACAAAGTGGTAAGTCCAGTTTGGAGAGTAGATCTGAACCAGGAGGTAATACCTGAGGGTAGCTAGCTGAATGAAGATATCAAAAAACTATGGGTGTCAGTAGGCACTGTATTTAATCATTTGGTTTGTGCTCCAATTTTATCTAGTTTCATCTCTACTTCACCAGAGGTGTTTTATCCAAGTACAACAAGAGATATTAACAATAGAGCAAAACCCATCTTGTTCATCTAGAATATGGTAAAGAGCAATTGTATTGTTTAATACAACTTATGCAGGGAATCTAAAGATTTTTTTTCCTTGGGTGGCTATTGCTTTGATGGTAAATCCAGCAATTTCTTCTAAGGTTTTGTTAAGTTCCGAGTCACTCATTCACTACAACATCTGACCAGGGAAAATGTGTTCTTTAAAATCTGACCTTTGCTGGGGTTGACATCATTGGGCATTGAACACTCATCACAATGTGTCCAGCGAGTTGCATGTTTTGACCTGTGAAGTAGGTTTAAAGATGATGCCTGTTGGTGAGTTACCTTTCCAGAAAAAAATTAAGGGGAAAGGGGGGATAGTACTCTTATTGTGAACGCTTAGTCTCATATGAGTATTATTTGTGAGATAGAAAGGAACCAAACTAAGAAAAAGTGAAAATAAAGGTTTATGAGGGCAGGCTGATAAATTTTGCCTCCACTGTCATATTTTTGTTACATTAGACATAACTGGATATAACCGGTTCTGTGTATCCCACGGTATCTCCCCTTCATCATTCTTGACTTTGCATACACAGATGCTTACACTTTTCACCCAGTGCACATCGAAATAAAAGAGTGTTCAGACATTAGTTCAAACAGCATGCTGTTACTGAATTCTTAACAGCGGAAAAAGTTCCAGTTTTTGAAATGTTTGAAAAAGAAGGTGAACACCTCTTTAAAATGATCATTACAGGTGATGACACTTGGGTCCATCAAGGGATCACCTCAGTCAAAAAAATTCAAAACTCAGGCCTTGGCTCAAAAGTTGATCCCTTCTGGCGGTATTCCATGGACTACCTTTTGTTCTCCGGGTCATAATGATGGACCCAAGTGTCATCACCTTAATGATCATTTTAAAGAAGTCCTCACCTACTTTTTCAAACATTTCAAAAAAATTGGAGAAACTTTTTCCACTGTTAGAGTTCAGTAACAGCACGCTGTTTGAACCAAATGCCTGAACACTCTTCCATTTCAATGTGCACTGGGTGAAAAATGTAAGCATCTTGTGTGCAAGGTCAAGAACGATGGAGGGGAGATACCATCTGACTACATAGAACCGGTTATTTCCAGATATGTCTACTGTAACAACAAAAAAAATATTACAGTGGAGGCAAAATTTATCAGCCCGCCCTCATAGATTACACAGTCCTTGTCTGGAACCTTGGGTTAGCTGTCCACGACAGAGGCTGTCTCACTTCCTAGTGATTTTTAATTTCAAATCCTTTTTTGGTTGAGCAGTCCAGTTGGGTGCAGGAACTTTCATTAAATGGCAAACATAAATCCAAGAATCAACTCCTTTAAATTTGGCAACCATGGATTAGTTAAAATTAGTTAAAATTACCTGATATGGTCCTTTCCGTCTTGGTTAAAGAGTCCTGAAGGTGTCTTTTCTAATATATGTAATCACCTGGTTATAAATTGTGGTGTTTAATTTCTTCATTTTCTTTATTTAATTGGATATCAAAAGCAGATAAAGCTAAATGTATTGGTTGACCTGTAATTGTTTCAAAAAGTGAAAGCTTATGTCTACCAAAGGGAAAGATCTTAAGAATTGTAGATATCAGGGTTGAAGTTTGAAGTGTCTCTGATGATGTCATCAGTTGTTCAGGTAAATTTTCCAAATGGCTTATACAGCATGAGACACAAAGACTGTCTGAGCATGAACTATTGTGGCAATTTCTCTGAAGTTTATATCAAATCGTTTACATTCATTTCTTAGGGCTTCAGGGAAAAGGACAGCTTGGTAAGGCTTCTGGGAACTGGGTAAGCAGGGTACCAGCCAGTTTTCCCAAGGAGGCTTCCATAAATCAATCATGTTCCTTAAAGATAGCCGGTCACTTCTGAGGCTACGCCTGTCTTTTTCAAACATGACATTCCAGTGAAAGCCTTAGTAATATAACCAATGTTTCCAATTGTGTCTTGTTATAAGGAGAACAGATTTCTTATTGAGCTTACGTAAACAATTACACAGCCATGAAAACAGGAATACTCACTAAGAGTTTCCAAATTCTGTAGGGATGAAGTAGGGAGAAAAAGATAAATGTTTCAATTCTACTTTTAAAAGTATACTTTACCAAATTGCTATAGGTCATAGGAGGAAAAAATTTCCTTATATCTGGAAAACAAAGATCAGAAGAACTAGTGATATTTCAAATAAAAAGTCATAAAAATTATAATATCTTCATCAGTTCATTCAGTCCCATGTTATTTTTGTTGATCTTGTTATTTCCATTATTGGTTTTATGAATCCAGTTTTTCCTTAGAGTTCTACCAATCCTCACCCTGTTTTATGGTATGGTCTCAAAGTTTATCAGAAACTTGTATTTTGGAGTAAGTGTTAGAGTCCTCTCTATAAATCCCTCAGAAGATGAAGCATATTTATAAAAGCATCACGGTAAGACAGTGACTCTTTATGAATAACAAAGACTTAAAATGACGGTTGAAGATCTGATTGCAATGCCATTGACGAAGAAATTTGCTTTTCTCTGCAACACACATTTTAAGATAACTAGCAATACAAATGAAAGCTTTCTATCAAGACATTTAAATTCTTAGAAATTTATATAATTTTTATTTAATAACAATATATGCATATAAATACAACATAATTATTATTTCTTACTTGACAATGTTTCTCATGAGCCTAATTAGTTTAACTTCCCCTTTTATAAAGAAAGAGATCCTTTGAAATGTTTCAGGAATCCTTCTTAAAAACCCCCAGGTTATTTTCGGGTTAGGAGAAAACTCTTATTTAATTTTTGAATTTTGGGAAATTTGTCAAAAATATGTATAGAGAGATGAAAGGTTTTAAACACTGTGAAATGATGTTGAGTTATCCATCTAACCATGGTGACAAAGACTTTGCATGCAGGCAAATACCAAAAGTTAAACAGGCATAAGCAAAATTGAGCTTCTTTAATAGGAACTCAATTTACCTAAGGAATAACAAACGATGATAAAGAGCATAGGAGATCATTTCAATAAAACACAAAAATCTTTGCTTTCCTTTTATAATCTTTTATTAAGACTTATCAATAGTACAGGAAAACTTTTGTCTTTTTTGAGGGGAGGATCGGAAGTTCCCTGGCTGGGAATCGAACCCAGGCCGCAGGGTTGAGAGCACCGAAGCCTAGCCCTAACACCACCAGGGAACCTCAGGAAAACTTTGTCTTTTTAGCCAATAAAAAAATTAGGTTTAGGTTCATGTAAGTATTGATAGTAAATTATACCAAATTTATTTAATGTTATTCAGTTTGATCACACATAAAATTTCTTTTCTCAAGATTCTTTTTCACAAAACATCTGCAACTTTCCTTGTCCAATTTAGTTTGTCTCTTGTTCCCTTACCTATTCAGAAGTAACCAACTTACTTTAGGACAAACCATTTTCTTTTAAATTCCCTCAAAAAAAAATGTATCTCCCTACCTTATACTTTGTTACCAAAAACTGTATTATTTTTCTTTTATCTTATTTAGAATTTCTAACCTTAATTTCTAGTAAAAACTAAAAAGTAAGCAATAACGAGTAGTTATATCAGCATTCTATACATTGGCAAACCCCTGAATACATTTCACAACCTCTAGAAACAGGCTCTTTTACTAGAAACATATTTTTATATCCTTCCTCAACAGGGCATAAGACATTTTTGTTAAGAAATCCAAACTTATATTTTAGTCTCTTTGTAAGAGGAAGCAAAAAGTAGGTAAACTTCAACTTATTTTGCAATGCTTCAATAATTTTTCTTATTTGGAAATAATCTAAATATTCAATAAATTTCTGTCATTTAATTTAGGTAGCAAAACTTTAAAGCTTCAAGTTACTAAAAGATTTTGGGAAACTATTCTTAAGTACATACACCATAACATATGTAATTATTGCTAAAAAGTTTCACCAAAAAGTCTTTTATTTCACTTACATCCGTTTAATTCATTAGTTCTTAACAATTAGGATTAGATTACTTATGAAAATTTCATCATACTGAGTTATTTTTCTTGCTGACAGATTTGTAAGCCTAAGTAGAATAGAAATATTCTGTTGAATACTGATAACTCTAAAGACATGTCTTTTCAAATTAGCTTTAATACCAATTATTTTTCCAGAACCTGAAAACATTTGAGTAGTTTCTGTTATATTTTTTAGTTCATATAAGCACTTAATTTCTTTAACCCACTTCCCATTTGCCCCAAGAATACTCGCGATGGTGCTTGTGGCCACAGCGTTAACCCCAAGATAACTTGCAAATTACAGTACTAACCTTACCCCCAAAGTTTGACACAAAATATCTCGCTTTTGTTACTATTTTCCCATCGCTCTAGTATTATATATTGATAGTCTTTATAAATGAAAACATCATTTTATTTATAGCATTTGTTTTTATGGTGGTATTTCCATTTACAAAGAGTAATTCTCAATTGCTGAAAATGTCAAATCCTGCAAAATGTAGCATTCCTACCCATGAAAAAAATTAGTACATACTGATTATCATATATATTTCTGTTACATTAGGGTTAGAGACAAGTTCTGTTTAGATAGAACTCCAAGAACAGTTTTTATATTTTATTTTCACATTGAAAACCAGTCAGATTCGCTTCAGCTCAGAGAGCATGTTTATGTAAAATTACATGAATGCAGCAGCAAGCTGCACTGTTTTTTTCTTAAACAGAAAATGGGTGAAACCAATTAAACAGCTCTTTACAAAATAATTTTAGTAATATTCTCTGGAGGTAGACATACATACACATACATAGACAGATGCAACCAGAGACCTGATAGTTGCTTTTTAAAATTTCAGCCATGAGACAGGTACGATAATGCAAAACCCACTAATTTATAACAGTCATTATAAGTTAAGTTTAGTTATTTAGATGGCTAAGACTTTTACTACTTTAGAGAAGAGTTCTAAGGTTTGTATTTGTCTTTGACAGACAATACTTAAGGGTGT
>PVJL010001622.1:233191-248258 GCA_004026885.1 Lyroderma lyra
TTTTTTTTTTTTTTTTTTTTTTTTTTTTTTTTTTTTTTTTTTTTTTTTTTTTTTTTTTTTGCTTTGGTTTGCTCAGTCATAAACAACTGTGGACTGTGTTTACATTCCTGATTATCCATAGGAGGGCCTGGAGAGTTGCTGAGGAGGCCTTGACAGTTTTTTCAGACTTGTCTACCAAATTTCTGATCATACAGTTATTAAATTCTTGGAATTAACTTGTCAAGTCTCAGGTGGGACAAATAGGAAATATTTTTGACAATAAAGAACAATTCCATGGACTCTAGAGCAGGTTTCCCCACCCCCTGGGCCATGCACTGGTACGGTGGCCTGTTAGGAACCTGACTGCACAGCAGGAGGTGAGCAGCGGACCAGCCAGTAAAGCTTAGTCTGTATTTGCAGCCATTCCCCATAGCTAGCGTTATTGCCTGAGCTCCGCCTCCTGTCAGTTCAGCAGGCATTAGATTCTCATAGGAATGCGAACCCTATTGTGAACTGTGCCATGTACACACACCCCCTTACCCCCACCGTCCCTATCCATGGAAAAATTGTCTTCCATGAAGCCCATCCCTGGTGCCCAAAAGGTTGGAGACCCGTGCAAAGGTTACTACCTTTCAGAGGCATATCCTTGGATAGCTACAAGAAGGAACCGTGTCCCAAGGGCAAGCAGGGAGCTAAGCCAAGCCCTTAGAACACGAAAGAAGGCAATAGCTATTCCTGGGAGAAAAGGGATAAAAAACAATTGCTCTTAAAGTTTTTTGTTTCAGGTACTACTTATATCTTTGCCTTTTTACTAACCTTTTATAAGAGACTCTTGTTTTAAGTGCTTAAATTAAAATTACCTGCTCAGATTGCCAGAGTTTATGATCCTTTTAGAGCTTTTTTTTAAAAAGTCAGTTTATCTTTTAGAAATGTCTACACATCAATTAAAGAATGCGTTACATCGTCCCCAAGAGGTTTGGAATCCTTTCTTTAAGGGAAGGCCCTTGAAGCAGACTTAAAACAAAGGTTTTCCCGAGAGGCCATTAGAATTCTAAATTATTTTTCTAAATTGGTTCATTTTATTAAAAAGACACAAGAGGAGGGACCAAAATGTTTGTACATATAACTTGCTAAGTCCCCAAGGAAGGAGCTTTTTGGGAACTTTTCCCATGTTAAAGACAAATTCCCTTAAAGCCATCATGGCTAGACAGAAAGTCCAAACAGGTATTATTAATCACAGGCTGCAGGCAGCTCTGCTGCGAAATGCACACACCGGTACATGCACTTTCTGGGGGGACAGGGATCAGAAGGCAGCTTTTAGGATGAAAGTAAAATTCTCTTTTGTTTGTTTTTTTATTATTACACTCACATTAACGGCTTTAGCTAAGCCTTGGTTTCTTGAAGCTAGATTAATACCTAAGAGACATGTGCTGTGGGGTTGGGGAGTGTGTGCTTTTCTCTTTTCCTCATTACACAGAATTTTTCTTGAAATCGATACTTTTCTTGAGGTTTCTGATGTCAGTCTGACCCATTTTAATGACCAACTTCTCCTATCATGGGAGCCTTTGCTTGAGGTGGCAAGCATCCTAATGACTCTTAAATGCTTGACCCATGCCCACCAAGCCATGGCCTTGGCTTCCAAGATTCCCTTAGCATTAGCTTTTACCTCACGTGCATATAATCCGCAGTGAAGTTTGTCTCTATGGAGCTGGTCTGGTGAGACCTGCAAGCATGTCAGATTGCAGAGGCTGGCCAGGACAATAGGCTTACAGGATTTATGCATGTGTCCTGCCCTGTGAAATCTCTTCCTTATGACAACAACACAACAGACAGACATGGCAAGGGGAAAAAAGGGAAAAAATACATACTATAAAATGAGGACTTAGCCACCAGGGAAAATTTTTAGTGGGCTACTCCCCAGGGCACTTATAAGCATGGGAGTCAGGAAAAGTCAGTCCCTCTTGAGAAAAAGATTCCTTCTCGTGTGGTAGCAAGCTCAGAGTTACTCAACTCCCAGGAAATGTTCCACAGGTGAAGGAGATTTTCCAGAGGAGGGAAAAAATCCCTCATGCAATAGCAAACGCCTGCACTAGCTGGGTGCAGGCACTGGGACAGTCATCCCCAGGGCAATCCCCCGCTTGAGCAGGAAAAACCCTCCCAGTCTCAAATAAAGGGGAGGGCCTAACCCAAGAAGGCTTTGTGGTTGAGGAGGCTGAGGTTCCTGGAGCAGTCAATGGAGAAGAGGCTCCAAAGGACTGTTCCTGGAATTCCAGGAAGCTGATCCATGAAGGTGAGGCCACTTTAGGTGCCACATGTGACAGCAGATATGTTAACCTAAAAATAAAAGGCCTAAGTGAGAGGCAACAGCACTTATTTGAGATCCAGAAGAAGAGCTATTTGGGCAGCACCTATTCAGGCAGAAATCCAAATATTTTTCTGATGTAGGGGGGTGAAGGCAAGGGGTTTTTATGAGAAAGGGAAGGGGAATAATTACGTGAATAGAAGGAAGGAATGTTTATTCGTGTTAGTAAGTCAAGGAAAGAATTTCAGCAGGTGCAAGTTATCTGAGTTATTCTTTAGCTATACACGGCAGTGCTAATTCTAAAGAATGTCTTTAATTTTCAGTCTGGTAGTCAGAGTGTCTGCTTTCTTGTTAGCTTTGCTAAGAGTTGTTTGGAACAGTCTAAAGGTTATTTTGTTCAGTTTAAACATTCCAAAGGTTTGAGGAGCAAGGCAGTTCCTCTGGGATGGCAGCTCTGACTCCATTTTGAAGTGGCTCCATTTATGTTATTTTCCACACCACTGAGGCCCAGAGTCCACATGCATATGTCTTGTCCCCCTGCCCACTGTGTAGGGACAACGGTGCTGCTCTTTCTGTGAAAAGATGCCTGCTCTCCCCACAAACAGGTTGGGATTCTTTGAGCAGTTTGTAGATTGCGATCAATGGGGATAGGTTTATCCTCAGCCACCCACCTCCTCAAATAGAGTAGCATCAACAGCAAACCTGTGGACAAAGCTGAGGCTCTGCTCCATGGCCAGAGCTGTTATTATCAGGCTCTGACCAGCTCTAAAAGCCCCCACCTCCTGGCCGCAAAGAAGGGATAGCACTCACAAAGACAACACAGATATTAGAACGTGTGTGTTTGAAAAGAACAAAAACAGGTTCTGATCAATATAATGACTGATTAGTCATATTGTTTAAATACCCAGGCTGTGTATCCTTTGAATAAAAAAAGAAAGGGTGGGAATAGATGCACTTCAGAATTCATGTTGTAGCGGGGGTTCCCTGGTGGTGCAGTGGCTAAGGCTTCGGCGCTCTCAACGCTGCAACCTGGGTTCGATTCCCAGCCAGGGACCTACCTCCACCCCCTCCCCCAAAATAAATAAATAAATAAGTAAATAAATAAATAAAAAGAACTTTTGTAGGCTGAGAAAGTTGTCCATCCGTGACTTCAGATTGTCTCTGCTCTACACCATTCTAAGTGCACAGTTGGCCATCAGAGCTGTCGTCGTCCCCAAAATCTGACAGTTAAGTTTGTGAACTTGCCACCATGCACTTATGTTGGCAGCACTGTACAAACAAGTTGATAAGGTGTCATATTTGGGTATGACAACAGCTCTGATGATCATTCCAGAAAAAGAGTTCCAAAACTGCTTTGAAGGATAGACTAGGTGCTAGTGTCAGTGCATAGCTTCCCAAGGGGAGCACTTCGAAGACTGTAGTGATGTTCAGCAATGAGGTATGAGCACCTTTTCTAGAACGAGTTCAAGAAATTAATTATCCGACCTCATACACACACACACATACGTATTAATAAATATATATATACGGAGGCTATCTGAAAAAAATCCAACCATAACTGCCTCTATTTTTCATGTTACGTGGCTGGATACTTTCCGGACAGCCCGTGTGTGTGTGTGTGTGTGTGTGTGTGTGTGTGTGTGTGTGTATTACTGAGTACACTTGCCATGGAATTGAAGCCCAGGAACTATAATATCTGATCTCCTTATTAAGCTCTACAAGCCTTAGTTTGTGCTTCAGTCAAATAGGGATAAACAAAAGTTCTTACCACCTAGATGTGTTATAAGAATTAAATGTGACAGTCTCTCTAAATATGAGCATAGTACTGGCACACAAGTAGAATAGGAATCTTTACTTATCTTTGATTCCCCAAAGTCCACCACAGCTCCTGACACCTTTTCCGGAATTGCTTAAATATTTGTAGGGATAAGAACTCTCTTGAGTTTATGTTTTTCAAGAATCTGTGTAAGTTTTTGCATGAGTATACATAGGAGAAAATTAAGAAGGTAAAATACATACCCCTCCAATCATTTCATCCTTGGAAACCAAAAATAAATAGTGTTCTGAATGGTCCACTGTCGTAAATCACCCATAATGCCGGTCATCGGTAGTCCCGAATGCCCCTGGGTCCCTCCCCTCAGACCCAACACTTCTGCCCAATAAGGTCAGAACCACAGTAGGATTTTATCAGAGGTAATTTTCTAGTTTCAGTAAGTAGACTATGGTTATGTGAGATAATAACATTTGGGGAAGCTGAGTCAAAGGTACATTGAAGCATTTTTTATTGTTTTTGCAACTTCATTGCAAGTTTGAAGTAATTTCATGCTGCAAAGAATTTATTTATTTATTTATTTATTTTTTGCTTTTTTGGTATGTGGGTAGCTCCCTGACTGGGAATCGAACCTGGGCCACAGCGTTGACAGCGCCAGCGCCGAAGCCTTAAGCCACTACACCACCAGGGAACTCCCCTAATTTCTTTTTGTAATTCTACAACAGATACCACCTTCCCTTGGGTGATGCCAAATTAAACCTTAAAATGAAGAGACAGACGGAAGTTAGTAGCAGGCAGAGGTATTACGCTGAACTTTTGCAGTCACGTACACTTTGATATCAATGCGTTAATAAGAAAAATGGTTTCTAGAATTCCAATTAAAGACAAAGATAGGCTAGAAATCTTACAATTATCTTGGGAAACAAGAATAGGGAGCGAGATAGAAAGACAGAATGACAAAATTAAGACAAATTTACCAGAGTAAACATTATTAAATATATGTTCGCTTACCGTTTCATAGCTACCGGTTTGGAACTCCCTCTGACCTCCCTGTGGTGCCTTAAAACTTCCCCTCTTCCCACAGCTACTTGTTTTATTGCGACGACTTGTTAAATGCTTGTCTTCTACCATGGACAGTAGCCCCAGTTTGAGGGGAGGGGTATGCAAAGGGAACGGCCTGCCTGGTTCACCACAGTATTCCTAGTACCTAGCACATTCTTAATCCTCATTACCACTTGATGAGTGACTGCTAAGCACTTTTACACAGTGTCTCATTTAATTCCCACAGCAACTTTGTGGAATAGATATTTGTCCCCATTTTACAAATGAGGAAAGTGTGACTTGAGGAGCTTAAGTAACCTGCCCAAGATACTCAGTTTCTGATATTCAGATTCCAGATTATTTTGCTGTAAGTACTGTGCCTACTGGCTCTTGACTTTACTTCCTGTATTCGTTCCACCCGTGAGCTTCTGCTGATGTCAATGACCTGAATTGACTAGCATTCAGATTCCTTGGTGCCAAATAGCAAAAAAAGAAAATACTGTATTTATCTTTGTAGAGAATTATTGGAGTTCAGGTAGATCTAGTTAAAGGGAGTGAGTTGGGTTCTGTCTTCTGAATGGATGCAGGGGAGAAATGGAATGCCCTGTGGGACAAGAGCCCCGTGCTCAGCCAGGGGTGGTGCAGAGACTTGGGGGCTACGCGGCTTTGCACCCCGTGAGTGGTCAGCACAGATCTTACCAGTCTCCAGAACTTAAAGGACCGAGCTCTTGAGAGCTGGATGTTTTACTTACTCATACCATACCTTATTCCAAAACAAAATTTAAAAACATTAAGATAGTAAGAGCCGAATAGGATGAAATTTCAACCTTAGCCTGAGACAGAAAATTTATTGAATATTTTCAATCTTCATCACCTTTTTTCCTTTCTAAAAATAAGTTATTCTAAATAAGTCACATATTCATAAGCTCACAGAGGTATCCACCTTCATTGCCACATGACCTCCTTCATCTTCAAAGGAGTAATGGACTGTGTCCCTCACAACGCATTCCTCTCACACTTCCAGTGTCTTCTGCCCAGAGAAGATTAGTCCCTTGTACGGGTTCAGCTGATTACATTAGGTCCACTGAGGATATCTCTCTATCTTAAACTCCACTGATTTGGAACCTTAATAACATCTGGAAAATTCTTTCACAACAACATCTATATTGTTAGTAAGTTAGTATCCTAGAAGTGGAATTTCAGGGTGAAATTGCACCTTTTTGAGAGATACTGCCAAATTGCTCTCCAAAACGAGAGTACCAATGACAGTATAAAGAACGGAAATAGCTAATTCTGGCAAACAGATTTGCTTCATAGACTGTTTCCCCAGGAGGCCATATGTGTAATGGTTAAGTGCGTGCATGCTCAGTCAGGTTGGCTGGCTACCAGCCGTGGTTCTTTGATTTCCCAACTGCATGACCTAGGAAAGGTGACCAAACCTTAGTTTCTGTCGCTCTAAGATGAGGATGATAACAAGGGCACCTCTTTGTATTAGTTATCAGTTGCTGTGTATCAAATTACCCCAAAACTCCGTGACTTAAAACACACTTTTATTATCTCATCATTTCTATGGGTTAGGAATCTAGGTGCAGCTTAGCGAGGCATTTTGGGCTCAGTGTCTCTCACAAGGCTTCAGTCATGGTGTGAGCCAGGACCACACTCATCTGAGGCTTGTGTGGAGGAGGATTTGCTTTTGAGTTAACTCACACGGCCCTTGGCATTCCTCAGGTCCTCAATGGCTGTTGGCTGGGGACATCAGTCCATTATCATGTGGTTGTCTCCAGAGGACAGCCCACAACATGGCAACTGGTCTCCTGTGGAGTGAGCAAGAGACAGCACCCAAGGTGGAGGCCACAGTACTTTTGTCACCTGATCTTGAAAGTGACATCCCATCTCTCTGCTGTTTTCATTAGAAGCGAGTCACTAAATGCAGCCAACACTTAGGGTGAGGGTGTTGGTTACACGGGATGTGACTCTCAGCAGGCAGGGCCATTGGGCCACCTGAGAGGCTGCGTGCCGCACTGCGCACGCGGTGTTGCGGAGTTACAGCGAACAGCATACACGGTGTACCACTCCAGAAAACCGTGATGATTGCTGTTGTCATCACACTCGTTTTCCTGTTTGACTCAGTATCACATCAAGAACCAAAGAGTGGCATTCACACCAAAGCTGCTGCTGGGGCAATATAGCAGGCAGTGCCCATCAGGAAACAAATCTCAAAGGAGGTAATACAGGAAAACTTAAAGAATTGTTTACAAAAGTGTTTAGGAAAAGAAACCAAAGATGATGCCCTGCTCCAAGGCTGGAACTGCAGGGAGCGTTACTGCCCCTGAGCCCGAAGGAGTTGGGGAGGGGGCGCTTCAGTTCTAGGACAGGGGTGGCTGGCAGGACTTGTGCCCATCAGAAGAAGAATGGTGCCAAGCAGGGCCAGACCAGAAGAAATGCCCCGACTTTACTCCTTTCCTGCCAGCATCACCCATCACGGGAGCCCAGTCAGGAGCCGAAGAACACGGAAGCCCACCGTGCTGCCTGTGGTACGGGCCAGCCCCCCAGTACTGACGGGGTGAGTGGGAAGTATTTGGCATAGGCGGGTACAGCCGTTGGCTAAGCGGATATTTCCTGGGTACATGGCTCCTTGGCTGCTCACATGAGAGAGGAACTGAAAGGCACTGAACCCTGAGTTTCTAGCATGGGGGTCAGTGGGGAGCAGATGGCAGAGTAGTTTATGGCGTCTCTGCAGGGGCTTCATTTAGTGAGGGAGGAACCCCCATGTAATCTCACGCTGGCAGGCGGCCCCAGAGTAGGTGCCTCAGGAAGCTCACTCGGCTGCAGGTTTTATGCACCCGGGGATGGCCTTGCAGATACGGAAGGCGCTCGTTCTGTGATGATTAAATTTTGCTTCATTGGTCAGGTGCTGTGCAGGTACCTATAAAGACCTCAGGGCTTCCGAAGGCACCCGGTTTTCATTTTCTCCCCATAACAAGGGTCCAGGAGCCTTGTTTCAGTGAGACGAGGCAGTGCAGCTGGGAGAGGGGAACCCTAATACCATAAGCAGGAAATGAGGTGACCCCAGGACTCGGGGTGGGCCTTTCCCTTACTAGTGTGCATTTACAGGAGGTCCCTGTGGAAGTCTGGGTATGTTTGAACCGCGTACCCATGCCCCAGCCCATTGACGTGGAGGATACCGGAAAGGGCCAGGGAAGGCTGCGTTCATTCAGTACAGGACTGTGGCGCACTCGTGGTTCCTTTCCGGGATGCTTCATGGAGGCCTGGTAAGCATGGCTGACCTGAGAGACAAATCTGTAGGAGCTGCTGTGGGCACCTGCTAAAATATCTTGAAAATATTTTGAAGAATGATAGTATGTCATGAACCCAAAGGAGTGATGGACTCAACCTTCTGCAATAAGATATCTAAAATTACAAAAGTAAAATCTATATTAAAACATAAACCACATCAACATTTCAATAATAAAATTAACAAGTGGAGTCTGTCAGATGGGAGTGGCTATGAAAATCTGTAATTTGCAAAGATTTATTATCTGCGTTAAAGCACATAAAGATGGTAGTAAACTTAAATTTTTTTAAAACTTCAAATGTATATAATTCTTATTTTTCAAAAAGGCATTTGTTGTGAATTTGCTCATCCTTTCTGTGATGATAAATGATGGCTATCAGTGTGCTAATTAAAACAAAAAAAATTTTAATGGAGCATATCCATTATAGTTCTCTTAGAAAGAATACCTTTAATGCATTTTTTAAGTGAGAGCAAAAATTTTATGTACCATTAATAAATAAAACACTTTCATAAAACGTTGTCTATCTTTAACTCATTGCTCATTAATTAATATTTTTGTGTAAGTTTAATTACATATGGATTATTGCAGTAATACTGTGTGATTATAATCTATAAGTAAATCAATTATCCATCTGTCGGGGGATGCATCCTTAGATATTTTTATTGATACTATGCACATTCAAAATATTTGGAGCTCTCTGGACTGATGCTTTCCCACGAAGAAAGTAAACTTCGTGAGGCCCACTGGGTCCCTCAGAAGGGAGTGCTGGAGCATGAGCGGCCGAGGTGGCACAGCCAGGGGCATGCGGTGGGCACGTCCCGCAGGCCAGCAGCCGTGCTTAGGGGCTGAGGGACTTGGTTTGTGTGGAGAGCGTGAAGAACGGGGATACTCGTGACCTGACCCAGTGGCATGCAGGCTAGGGAGGCAGGCGTAGAGGACTGGAACAGAGGTCCTTTGGCAGGAGGGGAAGACGAGACCGGCTTAAACGGACTCTTAATGAGTTAAGTGGTGGGCAAGGGGAGGCCATCAAAGCTTCAAAATAGATGTATTTACTCAGCAAGGTAGGCTCTGAGCTGTCAATAGCCATAATATCTAGCTTCACATCAAGGGTCACTGGCATGACTGACAAAGCCCCAGAGGCTAGCCCGAGGGAGTGGACTCAGAGGAGCTTGAGGGGTCGGTGGGGTCAGTGGGTACAGCCCGGCTAGCTGGCAGCTCCCAGAACCTCACTCATCACAGAATGAAATTAAGAAGTGAAGTGACCACCTCCTGGCCTGAGAGAGCGCTCCCAGGGCATCCACCCATGAGAGAACCCTAAATGCCAACTCCCCCTAATCACTGAATCCTGAGTTCCTTTGAGATGGTGTCCTGTCAGGTACAGCTGTGGTTTCCCATATCTCTTGACAACAGAACTCTCTTTGCACAGTTCATGCAGAACACCAGATACGTAAAGCAGATGGAAGCAGAGCTGCCCTGGTGGAAGGGCAGTGAGGGCTGCTGGGTGGGAGCTCCACGGCCCGTCTGCACTTGGCCTTCCCGAGTGGTCCCTGAGGCAGGGCTTCAGAAACACTGGAGGAGCTAGTCCAAGCCTATTGAGGTAGCATTTGGGAACTCCCTTGACATTACCCATATCTTATTCTCCCATCCTGTCTTTGGCCACTCCTTGCATTACATTTCATGCCCCGAAGGGTAGAACTGCTTCCACACGGCTGAGCTGTTTCATGCCTCAGTGCTTTGGCTGGCCCTGTTCCTTCTGCTTGGAATGCCTTTCCTCTGGCTGCTGACGCTGTCTTCAGAGTTCAGCCTTGATAGCATCTCCTCTGATAAGCCCTCTGGGCCGCCAGAGTGTGAGCCCTTGGTGTGCTTACATCTGAGAAGTCATCTCTCTGCTGAAACTTCCTGTATGTTACGCTTACTGTGCTGTAAACTTCCCAAGGGTGGAATCTTTTGAATCTCTGAGTTTTCCATTCCCTTTCTCAGCACCTGGCTCAATCAATGCAGTTGTTTAAATATTATCAGTCATCAGTTTAGAAGCAAAGGATATTTTCTGGAAAGCAAGTTGGAGGAAAGAGAGGTGTGTACAGTAAAGAAGGGAGGGGCACAACACCTGACAGGAGAGGAGCTGAGGGGTGGGGGCGTGGGAAAACAGCTGTGCCTATGGATTTTTGCTTAGAGTCACTAAAGTTCCCATCGGGTCTTGGACTTGACGCACCTGGCACCGCTGTTCCTGATTCATGAAAAGTACCTCTGGGAAGGTGCAGGCTGGTCCGCACTAGAGGGACCTCACCAGGCATTCTGGAGCTCTGGTTGCTTGTGTGAGATGCCGCAGGCCTCCGCAGACTCTAACCAGCATAATGGACTTTGCAAAGGGAGACGGCTGAGCTGTCCCTGGGGGACGAGGATGGCTTGGTTAAGGACGCCTTCAGATCTGTCTGAAGGAAGAAATCTCTGGAATCCTTTGCTCATGGTTAGGGAGGGGGAGATGGAAAAGGCGTGGGGTTTTTGTATTATGAGAACCAGATGGATTCCAAGCCTTGCTTTAAATCAAGCTTGTCCAACCACAGTCCGTGGGCTGTATGCAGCCCAGGACGGCTTTGAATGTGGCCCAACAAACATTCGCGGACTTCCTTAAAACATGAGAATTTTTGCGATTTTTTTTTTAAGCTCATCAGCTATCATTAATGTTAGCATATTTGACGTGTGGCCCAGGACAGTTCTTCCAGGGTGGGCCAGAGAAGCCGAAAGATTGGACACCCTGCTTTAAAACATTGAACACTCTCCACCTTAGTATTCTCCACCCACGAAATTGAGTTAGCCATGCTCGCACTTCCTCCTTCACAGGCACATTGCCACTTGCTGCCTTTGTGACCTTGAGCAAGTTCTTTTAACTCTCTGGGCCTCAGTTCCCTCGTGTGTGACATGGGGACACTAACTGTCTCCTACTTCTTTTAATCAGTAAGCTAATCCACGGAAAGCTCTTAATACAGGGCTTGGTGTAGGGTAAGCACTCAATAAAAATGAGCTGAAATGACTACTGCTGACACACCGACTCACTTGGAAAAGCTTAATGGAGGATTAAAAGGCAGGCAAACCACCCAGACGCCAGATAGCATAAACCCTCGAACTCGGAACGTGACCCGTGGACCAGCAGCACTGGTGTCCCGTGCACACTTGTTAGCAATCAGCTTGGAGCCCAACCCCAGACCAGAATGGGAACCAGCGGTCTGACAAGATCCTCAGATGATTCATAAGCACGTGAAAGGTCAGGGAGCACAAACTCTGCTGCTCTCTCATCGTATTCCTTCGGGCAAGTTCTGTAACCTGTCAGTACTTTCGTCATCTGTGAGACCCTGCCTCAGAGGGTCCTGGCGGTAGTTAAGTGACTCAATACAGGCCAAGTGCCCAGGAGGGCGCCCGCACAAGGTCAGGGCTCTCAGTGTTTGCTCTCTCTGCCCTCCAGCCCCAGGCGCGGCCCACTGCAGCCCCTCACACAGCCTTAGGTGTGGAGCCAGGGTTCAGCAAGAGCCAGAACCCCGGCTCCCCATCCCGGCGCCCTCCCCTGCCTGTGAGACCTGGACAGTCCCCTAACTAGTCCAAGTCTCAGTTTCCTGTCTGTTAAAATTGAAACAATGACTGTGCCTCGCTCTTGGAGATGCTGACGCCTTGAGTGAGATGTGCAGCAAAGGGCCAGGTTGAGGCTATTGTTCAAAGCACGTTTTAGCTTTATCTGTGGGCACGTACTGATTAGAGGCCACACCTCGGGCTCAAATGTGTTCCTCCCTGTCCCATAGGAGCTCGGTGCTGCTTGCTGCCCAACCAACAGCAGCAGGAACTCCTGGGCTGGAACTCGGGTACGAGGGTGGACTAGACCCAAACCCTTACATGCCAAGGAGGGAGAGAAGGCAGGCTGGGCCAGGTGAGTCCACTGGCCTAACCCTTACCCAGGGGTCCTCTGATTCCCAACTGGACCCTAAGCCCCATGAGGGCAGGACCCGCCCCCGTCCAGCTCACCAGCAAGTTTGCGGAGTGTCTAGTGTGTTGCCTGCCCATACTGAGTACACATTCCAGGTGTACTGTGTGGATAAATAAAGGATAGAGAAATACTGCACTTTTACATGCGATGACCAGGAGGGAAGTCCTTGCCTGTCCTTTGTCTGTCCTGGGCCTGCCAAAGTGTCTGTTAGGATGGCAGGAAGGACCACTATGTTCTTCCCATCTCATTGTTGCCTCTAACGCCCTGTTCTCAGTTTCTCTTGGTGACTCTGGTGTCACCACAAGGAGCAAGTCTGTCCTTTTAAGGTACGAACAGTCTCCCCAAACCCCAGCTGGGTTTTTTCCATGAGGTTGGCAGAAAACCTTTCAGCTAAATTTGGGGAGGGAGGGGCAGAATCTCATTTCTTGTGCACAATTTCGATTCCAAGTCCAGGGCAAAGGAGTATGACTGTTGGAGGTAGTGCGGCCCTGTGGGAGTTGGGGACTTCTGTTCGTACCAGCTCCGCAGCCTCCCTCCTAAGCAGGGCAGCGTCCGGCCGAGAAGGGCTTGGAGGCCGCCAGACCTGCGCTGGAATCCTGGCACTGCTACTTCCTTGCTTCCTGCGATGATGCGACGCTGATTATTTCTTCTGAAAATCGATGGCCTTCCATGCAAAGTGAAGATAATAAAAGCTCCTGCATAGGGTTGCCATGGAAATTAACGTTAAAATGGAGGATGCATTATACAAGTAAGGACCCAAAGTGGGACACTCGAGCGTGCAAGTGGGGGTGCTGTCAGTAAGTACAGCAGGACCTCCAGCACGACCACAGCGTCCCTGAAAAGCGGCCCAAAGGTCTCCCTAATTGAAGGGCACATGCTTGGCGCTCCCTGAGGGAGAGTACCATCACTGTCACATCTGCTTAACAGGATCGCCACATTTCACAAAGGAAGGTTGTCTGAAGTACTGCGTGGAATACTCTTACACTGAAAACTGCGTGGTGTTTACCGAGAATTCACATGTAACTGTGTGTGCTTTACCTGGCGACCCTTGTTTAAGAGCAGGAAGTTACGTTGTAAGAGGAACGTGCTGTGACAGGGACTGCCTCCTATGCACAACCGGTGGCACCGGGGTTATTTGGGAGCTGACCTTGGGAGAAGATGGCCAAGAGGACCCAGAGGAGGGTTAGACAGGGCGGCGGAAGGGCGGAAGGCCCGGGAAACCCGGGGGAAGAGTGACTGACAGATCTGCTGGGGAACAAGTGAGGACACGCTTGGGACTTCTCAGGGCCTGGAGGGTCCCTGAAGAGATTCGGGACAGCGTGGTCACCTTGTGGGGGCAAGATGGGGAGGGGATTGGAAAGCCAAGGGGCCAAGAGAGGAGTTGCCTGCTCAAGGCCTTTGCCCTTTGCAGTCTGAGTCCTGGAGCGGAGGGGAGAGAGCCACGGCAGCTTGTGTGGGGGTCCGGGTAGCACCGCGCCTTTCAGGAAGGCCAAGCGAGCAACCACGACAGCACTTACCCTGCTATTGGCCTGGTGGTCAGGAGAGGGAGAACAGCCACTTCCCCTGTCTCCCTGTCCTCCTACTTGGCCCAGGCAAGGCCACCCCATAAACCCTCCTACTGTCCAACCACACGCACTTGGACCAGGAAAGTGGGGCAGGCGCGCGGCGGGGGGACCGAGGGCGCACACCGGCCAGCAGCCTCCAGCCCCGGCCTTGCCCTCCTTCAGGTTTTGGTCTTGGCGGCTCTCCGCTCTGGCTTCTGTCCCGGCGTGATGTCTTGACCATTCTCACACAGGACGAGGCAGACCTGAGGGCGGGGTCACCACGTGGCAGGGACCCTGGGCTCCACAGAGGACAGCGGTGGGCAGAAGACGGCCGGCACTCACCTGCGTGTCCACCCTCCACTTCCCTTTCTCCAATTCTTGATCCAAGCGAGTGGCCGAGAACTAGAGTTAAATATAGGCAATAGGGGAAAAAACGTCTTTATTCTGAGATTATGACCTGCCTACTTTTTGGTGTTAACATTTCTCTTTTTTTTTAATGTGAAGGTCATAATAAATGATTATTTTAAAAACTGCACAGGTAGCAAAATAAGATATTGTCAATTTCATGTCATTCCCTGAAAAAAAAATTAGGACAAAATTGATGTGAAATCCGCAAGTCTGAGCAGCGCGGTTCAGCGCCGTGGCCCTCCCCCCCCCCCCAAGGTGGCCTGGCCAGGGCGGGCGCTCACACCCAGGCCCCTGACAGGGCGCCTGCAGGAACACCGCTGTGACCCCTTCGTGGCAGGCAGGAAGGTCAGGGCACAGACGCGTTCTGACACCACGGAGTCTAGGACAGAATAAATTGTATCTTCCATCCACGGCTTTATTATATCTCAGAAATGGATGCGATGCCTTTTGGCAGCAGCAATGCTATGGCGACATACCCCGTTTTTTGAGAGTTATGTGTCCGAAAAAGCCGCTGAAGGGCAGCCCGCTGTAAGAACCTGCTTTCAATTAGCTGTGGAGCTCTGTTGCTTTCTCTTGGGGTTGAATTAAATGAAATTGAACAAGTATGCAGTTTGGATACGAGTTGGACGAACACAGCTTGAGGGGCTGTGGGGAAGCTAAGGGAAGATCCATCACAGCTGCTGTCTTCCGAGAGGTTGCCATCCAGGCTGGTGATCAGACAAGAAAAGGACGGGCTGAGGAGGGGAAGAAGGT